>OY390716.1:52981614-53268829 GCA_959613365.1 Balanococcus diminutus
CGGAACAAAATTTTTTCATTTTTCTAGTACTATTCATTGGCTTAACCAGAAATTATTTTTTCTCGATTCAATTTTCCCTTGCCCCTTGAATTTTGAAGATAGGCAACATGTTTATATAACATTTTTTGTTCCTTATGGGTTGCCTATTCGCCTGGTGGAAGGAACTCAGTCAGCTATGAAACACCTTGTATATGTTATTAGTGATTGAAGTTTTGAGCTTTATGGATATTGAATTTCCTATTCTTGTTTGAACTTTTCCGTTTCAATTTCCAAAATTTCACCAAAATTTTCCTATTTTTAAAAGATTTATGGGCTGCTTTTATAATCTTGCCTCTGTCATTCTCTTCACAGCCCTTTTTACATATTGTAATCTCCTCAGTTATACAAGCACGTGTATGAAGCAATAAAACCATCGATGAAGAAAAAAATGAAAAAAGAACCAACCAAAGACTAACGAGAAGGAAAACATCCTCGAAGAGAAACCTTATTACCATTCCAGCAAATTAAAACGTTCTTCTACAAGTTCAGCTCCAGATACACAATCGAACAAAACAAAGAGGAAAATAAAAAAGCAAAAATAACGTAGAACCTCTGTCGCGTATCCTTTTTTTTTTGTCCCTAACCAATGGCCGGGTTGGCTTTGGCGGTAATGAGAGCGAAAACATGATTTATGAAATGAAATCGAGAATCCCTCGTTGTAATTTAGAGTTTGGATAGAGAGCCATTGCCATCGCCGCCGCCGCTGCAGCAAAAAACCAAACGTAGAAAGAGCACGAGCGAAAGGAAAACAACCAAATAGACCAAGACAGAGAATGCAGAAAAATATAAAAAACACTCTCGTGCGGTACCGAAAGAGACAGAGAGAGAAAACGATAAGCAAAAGCAGCGAAAAAAAAAACAAGCTAAACTAAAGCGGCAAAAGCAGCGTAGAACACTATTATACGTGGAATAACCATTATAAGTTCCCGTTTTATTTCAAACTGCCGCATTCCCTCCCCAAAAAGCGTACATTTTCCACACAACGGTCCATTTTACCCTTTTATATGTACAGCCTTTGTACTCTCTCGGTGTACTCGCCTATACATGGTAGAGAGTTTGGAAAAAAAAAATCAATCCCTAAACTAACATTTAGTTTTTAAAGAAAAAAACAGTATCAGTTACACGAATCGAGCCTAAAATGCGTTCAGTGGCTGGCGAAAGGGGTGAGCAGGGGGGACGTGGCGACAAAATGAACAAAACTGCGCGACGGTGGCGGTGACAGTGGCAGAGGGAGTAAAATATAGAAACATGTATAAGGAAAAAAAATCCGGGCTCGTTAATAAATAAAAAACATTCGCTTATTTTTCTTCCTTTTTTATTTTTCGTTATAATAAAACAGTCTCCTCTGCACCCCTCCGCCCCTCATCATTGAATCCGATGGTGTCACCCACTTGCTTCGTACATGAAAATGTACACAGTACGCACACATCTATATGGCGAAATAATGGCCTATTGGAAAATAAAAAAAAAGAGAGAAGGAAAATAATGCTAAAAGGGGTACAAAACAACGGATGCGCCTTAACGTATTTGATTAATGAACTAGCAAAAATAATTCGATTTTCCAACGGATCCGGTTAAAAAATGGAAAAAAATAAAAGAAATATCGTTCGACGCGGACCCGATATTAAAATATATTTGCAAAGCGTGCGTCGTTCTCGTGTCGACGACACAGTTCGCGAAAAATATCGAAAAAAATTAAATCAAAGGGTGGTTTATGCGATTTTTTTTTACCCGAAATAACAAAAGGTCTCGTTTACATTATCGACGAATGATATTTCTATTATGTTTTTCGAATAAAAATACTGTTAAACTAATCAGCCTTTTGCCAGTAACGAATTAAAGGGTATGGATTTTTATTTTTCGATGAAATATGGCGAGAAAAAAAACACCAATAGAGTACGATTACAATTATTATTCGCCTCGTAATGGATAAAATATCGAATTTATATGAAAGGGTCTGGCTGTCACGTCGTTATATGTAGCATTCGCATGTAGCAAATTTTTTAATATGTTCGAAATAGTGGAAAGGAAAACGTGCTTGATCGAGTCTCTCGTTACCCTCTATGCCATTCCGAGTGGACAATATTTTCTACTCGTAATAAACCTGAAAGAAAGCATTTTACAGCTCCTTAAAAATGAAGAACCCAAAGAAAGCATATTTAGTTAGAACAGAAAGGTAGAAAGGGGGGAAAAGATCACTGTCATTTTAACTCAACTCTCGAGATAAATCTACCTGTCTATAAATTATAAGGGACGTAGAAGAGAAACGTTGTGTTTCATTCAAAAGATCCTACAACCATTTTAGAGGTTCTCTTTGATAAAATACCGTAACCATTTTAAAGCAGTTTTTCGAAACTAAAGAGCTATATACGAGTAAAAGAGCCGCATCGTCGGTTCACAGAGAAGAGAGAACGCAGCGAGGATGCATTTTTAAAGATGGACGATTAAGTGGAAGTATAGGTATTTCGCTGTGAAAAAGGATAAGTCGTCGATGGAAATTCTATATGTCTTTTGAAGATGTTAATTAAGTATGCCCACGAGTAGTGAAAGATGGCCTGGTTCGGCTACCTATTTATAGAGGAGGTTATTTTACGCGACGATGGGTATCTTAATGTCGATACTATGGCAAAACGCAAATTTATTTTTTAATCACTCGACCGAATGTTGATCTCAAAGGCTGAGGGATGGTTTAATAAGTATAAGTATCTAAGGAATGAGCTACGATACGTGGAATTGGTTTCGATTGCTTGACGAATGAAAATTTGGTGGAACAGAAAGATCAGGTTCAGGTAGTCATCGAAGTACATTTGAATGATTATCAATTTTGATCTTATTGCACTGACAATTTTTCATTAGTTTTTCAAATCAGTATTTTTTTGAATACTTTTTTATGCTCAATTAAAATGAATTTTTTGCTAACTATCAATTTTTTCAATTCTTAACATCAAGTTCCAATTTTTTTAGTGGTCCATTTTTTAATTTAAAAAAAAAAAAATAATAATTGAAGAAACTTTTCAATAATTTTTGATTTTTTTCAGATTTTTTTTTCAAACTAGAAGGTAAGTATTTTTTACAATTTTCAATTTTGTTGAATCATCAATCGTGCTAACTTTAATCTTAATTTTTTTAATTTAAAAATTTCAAATGTTACATTTTTCCTTTCTATTTTTAAAATTAATTTTTTTTCACAATAATTTTTCAATTCTAATGTAAGAAACATGACTTATTTTATTTTTTGGTTGTCTAAAATTCAGTAAACTGATTTCAATCAAATCGAAAGTTTTCAAATTTTTACTCAATTTTTTCAATCTTAAATTATTAAGTAGGTATCTAAAATTTTCAACAAAAAAAATAAAAAATAAAAAATATTTGCAATTTTTGAAAGAACGAAATTTTTACAATTTCTGAAAATAGATTTTTTAAGAATTAAAAAATTAACAGCAATTTTTTTCAGTTAACAAAGATTTTGTTTGATTTTTCAACTTAAATAATGTTTGAAAATTCTAAACATATCTAATATTACATTCAAAGTTTACAACAATTCTCTTAAATTCAGTAAATTATTTACTATTTTTCAAAATTGTGAGTTTTTTACAATTTTTTATTCCATTTTCTTTTTATTATTCGCACTTTAAAACTTCAATTTTTTTTAAATTTTAAATTAATTTTTGCCTACATTTTTAATAAGTTGAAAATTGATATTCACAAATTTTTAAAAAAATGACATTTTCTTGGAATTTCCTATTTTTACAATTTTTCTAAAAACACAATATTTTTCAAAATTATGGATTGTTAGGTACAATAATTAAAAAAAAAAAAAAAAAAAAAAAAAAAGGCTATCATTTCTCAAAATTTGTATTTTTACAATTTTTCCAAAAATTTTAGTTTTGCCGATTTTTGAAATTTTTAATTTTTTCACCATTTCCAAAAAATCGAAAATTCTCAAAAACAATTCTAAACTCAGAATTTCGACTTTTCAAACAATCATCTACTCCATTTAAAAATAATACAATTACTTGAAATTTCCAATTTTTACAGTTTTTAAAAACCGACCTTTATTTTTTAGAATTATAATAAAATTACAATTCTTCAAAATTTTGAAACTGTTTGATAATTTTTCTAATTTTACAAAAAATTATGATTTTTTTGAAATTTCTAATTCAACAATTTTTCTTAAAAAACACAATTTCAAAATTAATAACTTTTTTGAAATTTTAAAAAATACAATTTTTACAAAATTTGTATTCTTACAATTTTCAAAATTTAAATTGTAATTTAAACAATTTTTGAAAAATTTCAATTTTCAATTTTTACAATTTCTGCTTCATAATTTTTTTTGATCAACAAAAAATAAACATTTTCCTTTAATTTTTAATTTTTACTATTTTCAATAAGTATTCACAATTTTTTTCAATTAGGTAGGAATTTTTCGCAATTTTCGTCATATTACAAAAGATACAATTTATCAAAATTTTGAATTTTTAACAGTATTACAATCTATTAAAATTATTGTTTTTACATTTCAAAAATTTCTAAAAGTTGTTTATAATTTTTAAAAAAATAATTCAAATTTTCAATATTCACATTTTTATAGAATTTGTAGTTTCTACAATTTTCAAAATTTTCACCAATTTTTATAAAAATAAACAGGTAAAATTTTTCAAAATTTTGATTTTTTTCAATTTAAAAAAAAATCACGATTCTTCAAAACTTCTATAATATTTTTTTTTTTTACAATTTCGCCCTTGAAAATTTTCAATTACTTATTCAAAAAAAAATTTTAATTGGAAAACGAGAGTTTATTCGAGAGCTGGGTTTGACGATCAGACCATCTTAGCCTTGGTTTACAGGAGCACGCCACCACTCCCGGTCAAAAAGTTTGTTATTGATGAAAATGGAAAAAAAAGGTTTCCAAGAAAATTAGAAAAAATTCGCTATCAAAGTAAAACTGCGAATCATCTGTTTTTAAAGCAAATTTGACAAAGTTTTAATAAAATTTCAAAAATTTCGTTCGATTATTTCAAATTTAGAATAAGTATTTTTTTTCAACGTGTCTTTTTTAATTTTTTTAGTTTTTCCAACTTGGAAATTTCCAAACTTTAAATCATTACCTAAAATGATTTTTCTCATTTTGGATTTCCTTCAATTCTCATTTCTTTTCGAATAATTTCTATAGATCTCGTATACAAAGTCCAACAAAAATGCTGCTTTTCACCGGGGCAAATTTCATTCCACACCCTATATATCGTTACATCGCACCTCGCAAAAGAATAGGAAAAAACTGCATATCATCAATCTCCGGCGAATAAAGGAAGAAAACCTCTTATTTTCGGTGTAGCGACGTTAACGATGTAAGAAGTTTTAAAAACCGGACGTAATAATGAGTATAGAAAGGCGCGAATCTATTTACCCAGAGTTATAACACCATTAACCAATGAGCTATGCTCGTTTGAAGATCTAGACATATCGAAAATCTCCAAGGTATAGATAATATGATATAATGCGACGGTCGACGACCAAATGCGCGAGGGTCAGCCTAGGAGACGTATGTATAATAAGCCCGGTATGTATAAAAAGGGGCCTTTTTCGCGATGTACCTTACTTTACCATCCTATGGGCTCTGCTGTCAAATAATTCCATGCCTAAGATGTAGGTACCACCGCGCAAATAACAAAAGAATTTCCAACTCGGCTTTTATTTTTTTTTTCTCTCCTTATTTCGCTATTTTTCGCCAAAGAATTATGCACACGCGTGTGCTCCTTCGGGACTGCGCTTTATTCTTATTTATTTTTTCTCTATTCTCTTTATACATTCTTGTAAATTCGTTCTTCCGTGAATTTTAATGTATCGGAATGAGCTAGGCGAAATTTTCGCCCATTTTTTTCTATAATCTATATGCTGCATGCAGTTTTTGTGTATTATTTTCATCGGTTTTAAAAACTCCTCCTTTTATTATACTGCTAGTACGAGGATATAACCGCACCCTTTTGGCAATATTTCGTCGTAATTTCTATTTTTTTTTCTCTCCAAAGTTGTGGTTTTTCTTGTTTATTTTTTTTTGTGTGGTACTCGGAGACCGTTTTTCTTTACTTATTAAATTGTCTGTATGAAGAGTAGACGAATATGAAAAAATGATTTTCAACGCGATACGACGACGTTGTGTCTTTTTTCTTCTTCCAGATAATAAGATAGGGTTTGTCAATTCTACTGTGCTCGAGAGCTCGAGAGGGTGAGTGTTGCGAGTTATTACAAAAGGTTCAGATATGATTTGAAGAACAATTCTTCGTTTTCTTTATTTTCGTTTCTTTCAAAATTCTCGAAATCTTACAGATCAATCATTCTTGGCTTGGGTATATCAATACGACTAGTGTGAAGAACAATGGTGGGGTGAGTTGGAAAAATATTAGAATTTTTTCACAGATGAAGTTATTTTTGTTTTCTTGGAATTTCAATAAGCATATATTCTTTTTTTTAGAAAATTGGAAAAACAAATTGAAAAAACTCGCTTTTGAATCACACTTTAAAAAAAATTAATTTAAAAAAATTTGAATTGAAGAAATTTGAAAAAAAAAAAGAGAAAATATCAAACTCGGCGCTTCGCGCCTCGCCAGGGGGGCTTCGCCCCCCCTGGACGGCTCTATTTCCACACTACGTTTGAAAGTATGAAACATAGTATATTATGCTTTTACTCCGTGACAAAATGTCTAAATTTAAATTTTAAAATGTCTGACAAAAAGCCTAAAAGTCATGAAATTTTTAAAAAATTTTCCAAGTTTCAAAATGTCTGATAAAATGTCCAAAAGTCATAAAATTTATTTAAAAAATTAAAAAACTAGGCGCTTCGCGCCTCGCCAGGGGGGCATCACCCCCCTGACCCCCCCCCAGCCCATGAAGGCTCTATTTCCACACTACGTTTGAAAGTATGAAACATAGTATATGCTTTTACTCTATGACAAAATGTCTAAAAGTCATATTATTTCAGAATGTCTGACAAAATGTGTTAAAAGTCATAAAATTTCAAAAAAAATTACAAGTTTCAAAATGTCTGACATATAATGTCTAAAAAGTCGAATTTATTGAAAAATTTTCTAAGTTTTTTTATGGCATCCAAACCTAACCTAATGTAACCTAACCTAACTCAATGGGGTCGGATTTTGGTGTCGGAAAGTCTCAAAATGTCTAAAAGTCATCTTTCTAAAAAAAATTTTAAGTTTCAAAATGTCAGAAAGTCATCTTTCTAAAAAAAATTTATTATAAGTTTCAGATGTCTAACAAAATGTATAGAAAATGTCTAAAAGTAATATCATTTCAAAAAAAGACAAAATGTCTGGAAAATGTCTAAAAGTCATAAAATTTTTAAAAAATTACAAGTTTCGAAATGTCTGACATAATGTCTAAAAAATCGAATTTATTGAAAATTTTCCAAGCTTTTTTATGTCATCCAAACCTAACCTAATGTTACCTAACCTAACCCAATTTGGGGGGAGGTCGGATTTTCGCGACGGATTTTTGTGACGGATTTTCCTGTCGTTTTTTTCTATTTTGGTCTCCGTAAAAGCATATACTATGCTAAAAAATTAAAAATTCTAAAAAATTTTAATTTTTTCAGATTGTCCGACAAAAAGCCTAAAAGTCATAAAATTTTTTTTTAAATTTCCAAGTTTTAAAATGTCCAAAAGTCATAAAATTTATTTTAAAAAAATTAAAAATTCCTTCTGAAATAATATCAAAAAGTCATTCAAATAAAAAAAATTCCAAGTTTCAGAATGTCTGACAAAAGTTTCAAAATGTCTGACATAATGTCTAAAAAATCGAATTTATTAAAAATTTTCTGTTTTTTTATGTCATCCAAACCAATGTAACCTAACCTAACCCAATTTGGTGTCGGATTTTGGGATCGAATTTTTGGGTCGGATTTTCCTGTCGTTTTTTTTTTCATTTTGGTCATCGTAAAAGCATATACTATGCTAAAATCCACAAAATAATTCATTGTTGACGAAGTTATTAAAACATGTAAAAATTGATTTAATGTTCCATGATTATCTCGAAAAAACTAGAAGGAAATTTTTTTGAGAAAATTAGAAAAAGATGAGAAAGTTCTGTTTTTAATAAGAAAACTTCAACTTCGTAATTTTCATAAAAATTGTGAAATAGTTTTTAAATTAAAGTTTTTAAAAAAAATACAGAAATCCGTTTCTAAAAAAATAGAAAAAATTGGAAAAATTTTCATTTCAAGAAATTAGGGGGAACGTGTAAGAAAAAAGTGACAGTATTTTTTTGTTTTTGAGAAAAATTGAAAAAAAAATAATTATATACTTTTTTAGAAGGCTTACGAGAAAAATAAAATTGAATTTTTCAAAAGTCTTAAAATTATTTGCCCTTGGAGAAATAGAAAAAATTTTTTAAAAATTATAAAATGTTTGAAAAATTAAGGAAAGTATGAGAAAAAATTCAAGAAAAACCAGTTTTGAAATTTTTAATTAGTACCTAATAAAATAAACAAAAGGAAAAAAATGAAAAAAATTAGAAGGAAATGTGAAAAATTGTTTCGAGTCAGATTCAAAAGATCCTATTTCAAAAAGTTTAAAAAAATAGTTTCTAAACTAGTGTTATAAAAATTGACAAAATCATTTGGTAATTTTTGAAAATATTGGAAAAATAAGAAGAAAAAAAATCAAAAAAAAAATTTTAAAAAAATCTGCAAACTTGCTCTGAACTACGAACATTCCATTTCAAAAAATAGAGAAAAATAGTTTTTGAAAAAATGAGAATTTTTTATAACAATCAGAAAAACTTTTCTTTAAATAAAATTAGATTTGAATTTTTTCATTTCAATAAATTACGTAATCTGCTATTGAAAAAATTCGTTAAAAAAAATGAGAAAAGAAGAACGTTTCGTAGAATTTACCAAATTTTCTTTTCGATCGTTTCGAAAGCCAGTTCATCTGATAAGAAAGACCAACTTTGGGCACCACTCCGCACAGAAAATAATTATTTTCGGAAGATGGTCGAGAGTACTCGGCTACTTATGGCTGCCACGTACCTCATCTGACGTCTTACAATGTGTAAAAACAACTACTTTAGGTACCTTTTGGAAATAAAGAATTAGCTGTACAGAGTTATTACGCGTTTTACGATCCGACCAGTCTACCAGATCCTGCCATTCGGCCACCAGTCGTCGACGAGATATTTACGACATTGTAAATTTCCAATTAATACCTTTTTTTTTTTTTTTTGTCGATCTTACGTGCGCGATATAGTCTAGACAATGTATTCAAAAGGGGGCACCTTGATGCTGGTCACTACAGCATATGCTGCTATAGGAACTAGGCAGGCTTTGGTGCAGAGTTTTCTAACACGCAAACGTACCACAAGCAAGGAGCTTCAGCTTGTATGCTGCTGTTGTCGCTGCCTTGAGAAGGAAACTGGAAGAAGGCAGGCAGAAGCCAAGAGTGTACTGATAATTACATTACATGTAACTGCAGAGTGAGTGAGAAGAAGATGCGATGCCTGATGGAGCGCGTTAAACCAAAGGGACGTGCTAACACCATGCTTCATTGACACCGACGACCACCACCACCCTGTAGCCATGGTACGCGTCTTGGCGCATCAACTCTGTGTACTCGTACTCATGTACTTCTGCTTCTGCTCTATCGTGTAATCGAGTTAACTAACCGAGCAACCTTCTCGCAACACATTTTTAATTTTCCATAACCATCGACCGTGAGATACGGCGCACACAGCACGAATGGTAAAGACAAAGATAGACTGAGGTATGGCCGGTCAAAAATCCAACACCGAATGCCAGGAATTAACCCTTTATGTACCGAAAGAGGAAAGACCGTCGTAATTAAGATGTAAGACAGTTCGGCTCTCGGTCGTACGTAATCAAACATGTGCAAGGTCGGATAAGCACGTAAAAAGCTATAAAAAAAAATCATTCTTCGCTGCCACCGTAACCGCGCGTATACTTTTAATTATCTCCATTCGATTTTCACTTCTTGACGCATCGCTTAAGATGTACCTGAATCTATCGAACGAGTATAGAAAGCATTCGATTTTTTTTTTCATTCCCTCGCGAAGGAATCGTAGTTGGTGAAAAATGTGATAAACTTTTTCAGCTTCTGAAATGATAATTTTACCAAGTCCAGTAGGTACAGTATAAGTATATAGATGAAAAATATTCAAAATTGCAGGGGAGGGAAGGGTCCAATCGAAATTTTTATAAGAACTAAAATTATTTCTGAGACTTCAAGTTACAACATGGTGTCTACCTTACGTTTTTTCCCCCTAAAATCACTACTTTTTCACTACCTTTTTTTCTACCACCTCCAAAATTTTCAGCCCCCCCCCCCGAAAAATTACATAAAATTAAGGACTCTCACAAAAATTAATCTAATTCTACAAAAGTGACCCTCCCCCACTGGGAAAATTACAAAAAATTAAGGACTCTCGCAAAAATTGATATCTCCCTAAAAAAGCAACCCCCTCCCCCAAAAAATTCACGATCCAATATTTTACTACCTACAGAAGAATTTTCAAATGGAAGGGCAAATATTATTTTAAATCAAAAGTTCAAAATTACAACAAAAAAAATACTCTTTCAACTGAAAATTCTCAATTTCACTATAATATTTGCATTAATTTCGCGTTATTACTTATTTTCATTCATAACAGAGGTAGAGGTTTGAGAAGATAAGGTCAGAATAAATTGTATTATTTTCTCTTTTTTATTTAGAAGTTACTATAATTCATTTGTTTTCGAAAAAACTAAAAAGGGAAGATGAAAATCGAACACTGCCCGAGCGAAGCGAGGGCAAAAATTTTGAGAAAATTAATTTCTAATGAAGAAAAAATTGGCTATTTTGTTGAAAGACGAAATTGATTTTTCGACTTTCGTTTTTGATTTTTTCACTACTTTTTCACTACTTTCATGACCTATTTTTCAAATCACTACTTTTTCACTACTTTCACTACTTTCACTATTGGTAGACACCATGTACAACTTTTGTTTGGAAATTCTTCCCTCTAATTACGAATAACACTCAGTAAATACTTATTCAAAATTAGAGGAGTGGGGGGAAGGTGGGTTCAATTGAAAAAATTTTCAAACAAAAGTTGTAGATTAAGGTCTTGGCAATAATTTTGGTTATTACAAAAATTACGATTGGACCCCTCCCTCCCCTCCTATTTTACGTGACATTCTGAAGATACTAATTCCAAATTGGGGGAACGTAGATCTATAGAGGTTTAAAATTTTGAAAAATTTCCAAAGACAGGGAAATATTTCAAATTACTTGTTCATTGTTCCTCCCAAGAAGTTACACTATTTTTTTCAGTGTTTTTCTGATTTCACGAGACACAAATAATTTGAGTATTTCTCTCATAAACGATTTTTTTTCAATTTATTGAAATGAAAAATTTTCAAATCAAATTTTAAAATTGATTTTTTCCAGATTGTTTTTAAGAAATTTTCACGTTCTCTTAATTTCTTGAAAAATAAAATATAATTTTGTAAATTTTTTCAAGTTAAATTTTATTTTATTATAACTCTTCACTTGACTAAAAAAATTTTTGTTTTCTTTTTTTTGCTTTCAATTTTCTCAAATAACTAAATTTTTCCAAAATTAAAAAATAATCAATTTATTCATTTATCTATGTTATTATTTTTTTTTTACAAATGATCTTGTTTTTTAACGGGTTTTCTTCGAATTCCCGAAGTAAAAAATTTTAAAACTATTCTTCATTGATTCTTTCAAATTTTCTCATTTTCTCCAATTCTTGTTGTTTAGAAAAAATACATAATTCTTTAATTTTTCCCAATCTTATCTTCAAAAAATTATTTCCAAAATAAAGTTTTAAAACTGTTACGTACGGAGGTCAAAAACGAGTTTTCTGTTTTTTTCAATTTCTCTAAAATTCTTTTTTTTAATTTTTCCAAAAATTTGAAAAACAGTTTTTCTCGATTTTTTGAAATTAAACATTCATTCAATAATAATCATTTTCCTAATTTTCTCAAAAACACTTTTTTTACACGTACCTAGACTTTAAAGAACAATTTATCTTGATTTTCCATGTTTTTAAAATTACTAAAAATTAAAACAATACATTTTCCAATTTTTTAGAAACTATTTTCCTCCAATTTGTTGAGGTAAAAATTGAAATTACCTAATTTTTTTTCAATTTTTTTTTTTTTTTGTAATTTTCTTCAACTTTTGATTTTTTTTCAAAGTTCAATTGCATGTTTTTCTAATTTACAAAATAAGAATAATCTCTATTTTTTACGAAATTTTTTCCAAGTTCTTGAAATAGAAAATTTTCAAATTCAATTTCCTCATTTTCTTGATTTTTTCGAAACTTAATCATTTTGAATTTTTTTCCAAATTCAACTTTGAAGCTGCAGTTTTCTCATTTAAAAAAATTGGTCTCATGTAAGAACGAGTTTTATCATGTTTTGTTTTCTACTAATTTTCCAAAAAAATCCTTTTTATTTCTTTAAAAAATTTAATTTTTCTGGATTTATCCATGTTTTTCTAATTTTTGAACAAAGCAATAAAATTAAGAGTGATTAAATTCTCATTTTTAAAATAATTTTTTCGGAAAACTATTTATTTTTCATTTTTATTATTTTATTGATGTTTAAATTTTTTCAGAACCAAATTCCTAATTTCTTGAAATGAAAAGTTTTTAAATTCAATTTAAAATTTCTCGAGTTGGATTCAAAAAAGAGTTTTTTCATTTTTTTCAAGTTCCTCAAAAACCTATTTTTTCTCGAAAATTTAAAAACAACTTTTTTCGACTTTTCGCGATATTTCAAAAGCCAATAATAATTCTCCTAATTTTTTTTTCAAATAATTTTTTTCTAATTTTACCAATTTTTTAAACCATTTGATTTTTCTGTCTCGCTAGTGCCCCTTATTAAATTTAGGAATGCAATAAATTTGGCGAATAATTTCTCGCTGCTAGAACACCTTCAATTTCAAACATTGAAACTTTGAACATTCACTTCCGGAACACCCTATGGATATATTTTCTTAACGCAGAAGTTGAAGTCATAATGTCGAGTTAAGCTCGTTAAAAAAGAGCATAGGTAGTTGAGGAATTTGAAGAAAAAAAATCACCCGGCTAATGTAAGAGTATTAAACAGCATATTTTACGATTATCGAAGATTTAAATTAGTTAACTATATTTCTCTGACTCTCTACCTGACCGCAGGTCGCACAGTTATATCTATACTCTGTAACTTGTTTTCTGACGCTTTACAAGCGCATAAGAGACAGAAGGCGTCCAAATTTAACGACTAGGAACAATGTTGACAGCCCGATGGGTCGGTCGAAAGGAGGGGAAAAAGCTGGTATAAATTTTACGTGCGAATTTTTCTACCAATAAAAGACACCCATTTGGCATACAAATTCGTTTATTAATTGTCGATTTTTTCTGCTCGCGTCTTTAACAGCGATATTAAATGGAATCGAACACGTTATGCATGCATTATAGAGAAGCAGACGAGGCGAAGACGACACAGGTATAATTATAACCCGGCTATGGGTAGTAATTTTGTAGAATTTATTTCGAAGGCGTCGCGTCTCCAGAATTAAGTGTGCAGAAAAGTACACTATGCGTTCGCCTCTTCCCTCACCAGCACTTGATTTTTTATACTTATTTATTTCGCATTAGATCATTAATTAGAAATATTCGTAAGAGGTGCGAGAAGCTTGTTGCGAAGAATGAAATGTTGTCGTACGAGTTCTGCTCGTTTTTATGTGTATGTATAAAGATGCTCGCCAACCGTCTAGCTGTGTAATTTAGGTAATTAATAAAATACCAGCCAAATAGTACCGCATTTTTTTCCAAATCATATCGAGGTGATAGGATGATGGGTTTGTTGTGTTTATGCAGCTGCCGAATAATGTTTTTAAAAGTGTTTGCAATTTATGTGTGGGTATTTTTCATCATGTTCAAATAAAGTGGTATTTATCAAATTCAAGTGCTGTGTGGAATTGGCCAACCTAATGAAAAGCAGGGAGGAGGGTTGACTTGACTGGTCCGTGGCATGCGTATAAGGTCAATGTATTAGTCGAGAATAATAAAATAATTTTTCAAAATAAATTTGGCAATTTTTCAATGAACGATTTTTTTACAATTTCATGAAAAAAAATGAAATTTTTAAATTCCATTTCTCTGATTGTCTTGAAAGAGATTTTTCTCCATTAATTTAGCCGATTTTTTCTACTTTGATTCAAAAGCAATTTTTCCGAATTTTTTGAAATTTAGTTTTCAAAGAATGGTCAAAAAACGAAATAGCTCGAATGTTAATTTCCCTTCTCCCAAAATAGAAACAATAACGATTTTTTTTTTAATTTCAAAAAAATTTCAACCGAATAATTTTAGTAATTTTTTGATACCTAAACAATTTATTCTTTCTCAATTTCAAAAAAAAAAAAAAAATGCTCCCCCTTGAAGAGATTTTTTACGACTTGGAATTTTTTCAATAATAAATAATTTTTTTAATTTCTTTCCATTTTTATCTGGGTAAAAATAAATTCCAATTTTCAAAAATGAAAAATTTTGATATGAACCTTCAAAAATTTGAAATATTTTTAGACTAAGAATTATAAAAAATTGAAATTTAGTCATTCAGAAATCATGTAAAAAATTTGAAACAAAATTGAAAAATTGAAAAATTAACAAATTTTGAAAAATTGGGAATTTTAGAAAACCAGACAATTTGTAAAAATATTTTAACCTTTGAAAACCAAACAATTTTGAAAAATTATAAAATTGGGAAATAGAAAATTTTTCAAAAAAAAAAATATATACAAAAATATCTGGAAAATTTACGAAAAGTGGAAAAAAATTCAAACTAAAAAAACTTGGAAAACTAAAAAATTTGCAAAAATTGGAAACAATTTGGTAACCCAGCAAATTGCGAAAAATTAAAATTACTGGGAAACGCAAACGAAACATTGAAAACTCATTTAATTCCGAAAAATTGAAAATATGTAAACGTTGGAAAATTGACAAATTTCAAAAATTTGAAAATTTTAGGAAACTGGAAAATTTATGAAAGTTGGAAAAATGTCAAACGTTTAAAAACCAGCCAAGTAAATTTAAAAAATTAAAAATTTTGCATAAAATTGCACAAGTATTATGTGAATTTTGTCAACTTTGAAGTCCTGGCAAATTCTAAAAATTGAAAATTTTAGGAAACTAGAAAAGTTGAAAAATTAAAAAAATTGCAAAAGATTCACCATAACGTTGAAAAATCAGAAAACTCTGAAAAATTTTGAATATTGGAAAATTGAAAATTTGGCAAAAAAAAATGAAAGACGTTAAATGCCAACAAATATAGTGAAGAATAAAAAATTTGGTATAGGTATAATTTGAAAAATTGCCAAATTTTGAAAATTTTAGGAAACTAAAACAATAAAAAAATTTGAAAAAATTTATGAAAATTAGATAAACGTTGAAACGCTATTTAGGGTAAACGTACCAGTTCGTGACAGTGCTAAGAAAATTTCAACTTTAAATCAATCTTAAGCGGTTTTAAAGCATTGAAAAGTGGTGATGTTTATATTCAATGGATGAGGAATTTTATAAAGCATCCAAAATACAAAAAATATCAAAAATAACTAGCGTCTAATAATTTTGGCGTTAATTTTTTTCAAAAATCTCCAAAGTTCTAGTTTGTGACACCTTAGGTCCCAGTTTGTGTCGTATGATGTACCAGTTTGTGACAGTACAAAAATCGAGTAATAAATTGCTGATTAAAGTGAAAAGTAAATCTAATTAGATATTAAGACTTTGTTTGCTCTTCTTCATAATAGATATTCTTTTTTACTAATTTTTAGTTCGAAATGCATTTTTTCTAATTTTGCACCAAAAATCAATTCTTGTATAATTTCTTCATTTTGGCTCCAATAGTACAATTTTAAAAATTTGTGTTTTTGATAATTTTTGTTGCAATTTATTGACTAAAAGGTTCCTAAGCACAATAAATTCAATAAAACATACCTAATACACCTTGATATGAACAGGAAATGCTTCAATGGGCTGATTTTTGACATGTCACAAACCGGAACTCAGAATGCAACAGTTTGTGACACCCATGTCACAAATTGGTACACCAGTCTATTTTTGAAAACTTGGTGTACCAGTTCTGTCAATTGTGAATAAAAATTAAGCATTTAATAATTTTTGGTCAACTTGATTAAAAAACAAATCACTTAGGACCCACAAATGTAAAAAAACATAACCTAACTTCATCACTTTAGTTTAAAGCTGAATATAATCGATCAATCAATCACATCTCATTTTCACATTCTTGGAAAAAACCGCACATGTACAGAAAATTCACAGATACAAATCTTTGAGAAGGCATTCGTAACATATTAATGCCTTGTGATCGAAAGGTTTTGGTTTCATTGATTTCCATATGGATGAGAGTTTCACAGAAAAATATTACTACGTTGTAATTTACCATAACTTCCTTAGTAATTACATTTTTTAGTGTAAACTGTCACAAACCGGGGGTACTGTCACGAACTGGTACGTTTACCCTAATTCTGAAAAATTGTAAGAATCTGTAAACTTTGAAATATTGTCAATTGGAAAAATTTGAAAATTTGAGGGAACTGAAGAATTTGAAAAACTACAGGAAATTTTGAAAAATTGGGAAGTTGAAAAATCAGCAAATTCTCGATAAATATTGGAAAATTGAAAAAATAGGAAGGTATGTAAATCTTGAAAAACTGGAAAATTTTGAAAAATTGAAAATTTCAATAAACTAAAAAAAAATCAAAAGATTATAAAATCTGTGAAAATTAGAAAAAGTGTTCATCGTTGAAAAAATAGAAAATTTTTAAAAATATGGAAATTTCAAAAAATAGAAATTCTAAAAATCTGAAAATTTTGGAAAATTATAAAATTCCCGAAAAATAAGAAAACTTGGGAAAATTGTGATGAAAAAGCCATCGAAATTTTTCCAAAACAAATTAAACAAAAAAAAAATAAATGAGAGACTCGAATATTAGAAATTCACAACTCCCAACGATGCAAATCCCTCTCTCCTCTCTTTTCATGCAAAAGGAACGAAGGAAACAAACTTCATAATTAATGAGTCAACGAAAAAAAAAACAGAAAAAAAACTCCACCAAGTGAAAAGATTCACCTCCTCAGATGCAAACTCATGCACAGCATTACTTCCGCATTCAGCTTTGGGACCCCCAAGTCACAGATTAAACTCCGACATCGCCTCAGTACGACAGGCTAGGCAACCCGCAACATTACACATTTCTTCCGGTACACGAAATGGAAGGAAAACCTGGAGGAAATTTATTCTACGGGTACGTCAGCCAATCTACAAAAGGGGGGAATGGGTGAAGGGAAAAGATACATGTCGTAGATACGTTCCTAGTACACGAATTTGTGCAGTATACTCGTCGTACTCGTACATTAGTTAGCTTTTCCTTCTTCTTCCTGCTGCACTTTCCATGCTCCCTTTATTTTTAAGCTCGAAACGTACCTACTCGTAGAATCAAGAATGGGGTGGAGGACTCAGAAACGAGCTATTTTTTTGACTTTTCGAGGGTTCGCTTTCGGGTGGTGGGCTGATAAGAATTATCTACGCGATCCCCCTCGTGCATTTTTTACCTCTCGAATGTCGCCAATTTGTACACAACCGTGCTGCAGAGGAATTCCAACCAAGTTGGGGTAAAATTGGAATTTCGTCGAAACTCGAAATGGCGATGGCGTCGACGTCGGAGTCTTGTCGATCAAATGGTGGAAAACGACGTCACGAGAGACGCGTTCAATCGGCACGATCTTGATGGGCGTTTTAAAAAAAAACAATAAGGTGTTACGTCGAGCGTTAATTAGCTCTCTTAATGGCGTTCTTATTCGTCGGCTTGGGTTGCCATCCACAGAACAGAGCCCGGACAGAATGTAAATCCCACCTGTGGTGATACCACCGCGAACCAACAGACTATTTTTAAAGAAACACATTGCCATACTTAATATTCGAGCTGGCAAATATTTTATTAATAAAATTACCCAAGATGAGGATAATTTTCCGCTAATTCGTTTCCAAAAGGTGTCCCCCTCACTTCTCGTCTTCGCCACCAGGCAATCTAATCGACTATATGGGTATTTTACACGCTCTAAAAAATATCTATCCTCGTCTCATTCAAATGTACCTACTCTTAAGTAGCGATACAAAGCATCGTTTGCACGAATAATTAACACAGTCGCGTACTATATTCTATTGCATTCGATTCTTTCGTTCTTTTCTCTCTCTGCGTCGGTGTGCGAATACGAAAATTAATAATATTACGTCGTTGTACAAATCACACGCTGCCCGGTGATAATTAATTCGATCGATAAATCGCCTCGACTCTCTGCCAGTGCCCCCTTCCCCACCCCGCATAACCGCGCCATAATTGCCAACGCGTAATTTATCTATCTCTGTTACGTAAGACGGATTCGGAAGGTGCTGGTGTGCTAGATTTCGTAACAGATACGTTTATTTTTCTGTGTTTTTTCCCTTTTTTTTTTTTTTTTTTGGCTTCCATGTACCACCGGCCAGGCTTATACTATTATGGTAGTATACTGATAGTCGATAATAAGACATAGATAATTGGGTTATACAAAATCATTGTAGGTAGGTATACATTATGGAACTCTCTTTTTAGTTTCACCTCTCCTCATTCTCTTTGTCTATGGGTATTGGGTATAGAGGATTTTTCATCATTTATTTCGTGTTTTTAAACGTCTACAAATTATGGTTAATTACGAGACGGGGACGTGAATAGGCTTAATGGGATTTTTGCGGATAATTTCTTACAGTAGACATTGCACAATGAAGTATTATGATGAAAATACGTATTAAATGATGTTTTATTATTTTTTTTTAGAGCCTAAAATGGAAATGTTGACTTATGGGAGAGTAAAAAAGGGAGCAACTTGAACGTTGAGCGAATTTTTCCAGAGCATTTTTGGTTTGGCATGTTGAGCATTTAGGTATTTACAAAATCGAAATAATGATTTTTCCAAAAAATTTATGATCCGGTCAAAATCATAATAATTTAAATTTATTTTCGATTTTCCCTATTTTTTGGACACGCAATCGTTCAAATTTTGATATTATTTTTTCGGTTCTTAATTTTCAATTTTTTCAATTTATATTTTTTTTATTTTTTCTCCATTTTCTTCAATTTAAATTTTTTCTATTTTGAACCATTTTTTAAATTTTCCAACTTTCTTCTGTTCTTGCAATTTTTTAAATTCCCCCTCCCCCTTTTTGGTGTTATATTTTTTTGCTATTTTTTTCAATTTTCCCTCTATTTTTATTTTCTCCAATTTCCAGTCTTTCATAATTTTCAAACGGTATCAAATTTTTCTCAGCTTCTGATTTTTCTTCTAGTTTCTAATTTTTTGAAATTTTCCCTCGTTTTTTGGGTTTTCTCGATTTCAAGTTTTTTTTTCAGTTTTCAATTTTTTCCCGATTTTGGATTTTTATCCAATTTCTGATTTTATTAATTATCAATTTTCTTGCATTCCGATTTCAATTCCGTTTTTTTTTTCTAGAATTTTGTAAATTTTGAACAATTCCCAGAACTTACAAATTTTTCAATTCTGTTCTCAAAATTTTTAGTTTTTTTTTCAATTCATAATTTTTTTCCAGTGAGCAAATTCTTGTTCGTTTCTGTTTCCATTATAAATCTTTTTTTTTTAATTTCCACCATTTTCAAATTTTCAAATTTCCCCCATTTCCAATTTTTTTTTCAGTTTTCGATTTTTTCAAGTTTCCCTCAACTTTGTTTTTCTCAATAATGATTTTACTTCAGTTTTTTTCAATTTTCATTTGTTTTTTCAATTTTTAATTTTTCCAATTTCTCATTTCTTTAATTTTCTTCAAGTTGATTTTTGTCTAGTTCCTACAATCATTAGTTATTTTTAGTGTCTAATTTCTTTATGCTTCAATTATTTTTCAATCACAAATAAATTTCCTTCATTTTCAATTTTTTCTCGGTCCGAAATTTTTTCCAAGTCAATTTTTTCAATTTCAGCAAATTTCAGCTTCATTATATTTTTTCAGTTTTGAATTTTATCCTTTTTTCCAAAATTTATGCTTTCTCAACCTCCAATTTTTCAAAGTTCAATTTTTTGTTTTCAAAATTTTTTACGATTTTTGAAAAATTTCTTTCATTTTTTTTCCAATTCCCAACTTTTTTCATTGATTTTTTCCATTTTTCGATTTTTTTATTGTTTTTTCATTTTCTTTATCTTTTCTGATGCTACGTAAATTGGTTCTCAATCTCAAATTTTTTCAAGATTTATGATTTCTCTTCAGTTCCTGAACTCTAATTTCATTTTTTTTTTTTAAATAATAGGTACCTATTTAATTTTACTTTAAAAATTTTCTTCAACTCCCAAATTTTCAATTTTTTGTTCAATTTTTCATGTCTTAAAGTTTTTATTTTTCCTCAATTTCCAAATTAGGTATCTAGACCTACTTAGGTACATTCAACTTTTTCTAATTTCTCACTTCTCTTCAACTTTCAATTTTTCTTCCTTTCTCCCTTTCATTCAATTCTGTACCTTCAAGAACGAAAGATGGAAGACGAAATCTACAAATTCAGAAAATATAAAAATCTCAAAATAGAAAGAATATGACTTCCATTTTCAGTGTTGGAGGGCACAGAATTTTTCGAGAGCTGGGTTTGCCGACTAGACCACCTTAGCCTCGGTTTACAGGAGTACGACACCACTCCCGGTCAATTATCATTATTTGCTTATTTTTATCGACATTGGAATAAAATACGTATTTGGTTTTTTACGTTTTTTGTTATAGCCAAAAAAAAAAAAAAAAAAGAAATCGAAAATCATTATTCTCAAAACCCCTACAATTTTGTACCGTATCTTTTCTAAAGATTTTAATCAATTTTCGTTTCTTTTTCTTCACAATGTGAAAAGCTCGACTCAGTAATTTTACGATCCCTATCACAACCTCTATCAATTCAACTTTCCAAGTGATTCCAACAAAACCACGGAAATTAAGTGAAAATTTCAAGGCTTCCCAAATTTCATTAAAAAATAAAATGATAATTTCATATCGAAAAGAAGAAATGGAGGAAAAATTGAACCAATGTAATTTTCCATTAAAAATGACTCGATTTATATCGAGGGTCAATCCATTATAATTATTTTTTCTAACGAGAACATCTCTTACCTTTGTGTTTTTCCAAAATACGTATCTATTTTATACATTCACTTACCTTGTTTCCTTTTGAATTTACAAGTTTCGCAATGTTACCAATATTTTTCTCCAATTCATCAAAAAATACTATGTACTTACTTTCGAGAGTGAAATCGATTCGTATTCGTGATATGATTTAAATTATTATTTTTTTTTACCAAACAATATCATCAATAGATTAATCTTTTCGGAAAAATCCACCCATTTAAATAATACGAAACCCAATCCACAGTCCGTAGAATTTTCCATTACCTCGCAAACTCCTCACCGGGGACTTCTTGCCTCCTCCTACCAAAATAAAAAGAAAAAAGCGCAAAAAGCAGCAAAATTATAAAAAAAAAAGCGCATCTAAACAACTTAATTATCACTTTATTAGCCGCCATATGCACCTTTCGGTACCAGCATAAGGAACACAAAAACATTTTAACAAAATAAAAGTACTTAAAAATGACGAAAAAAAAAGGAAGGAAAATAAAAATAGACAAAAAAAAATAATAAAGAAAGACAAAAATAAAAAAAAAATCGTATGAAATGAAAAGAAAAAAAAATCATCGTAAGAAACAAGTTATTTATACGAAATGAAAAAAAAAATTATCGTCGATCGAACAAATATACGCATAAGATTGAAACTATACAAAATAGCGAAATCATGATAAAAAAAAATCGAAAACAAAAATTTTTAAATAAAAAAAAATAATAAAACGCAAAAATAATAGACAAAATGTACATACTTATACATTATACAAAATACAAAAAAAAAATAATAAAAAAAGAAATGATACGACGTGTAAAATATACACAAAAATAAAAAAAAAATAGAAAAGAAATCGGAACAGAATGAAAAAAAATCTGTTCGAATAAATAGAATAAATAATATAAAGTCGACAAAAAAATAAAAACAAGCGAAATAAAAATAATAAAGAGTAAATCGGAGCAGAGATTATCAAAAAAACAGCGCTCGGTGTCCATCATACCATCTCATCATCAATCCTTCGTATGGTCAATTGTATTTCCAGTCCCAATATGGGTCCCAGAGGGTACTTCTAAATCCCTTTCCTATCCCAATTCATGCCTATTTAGTTATCGCAGCATTTACGTACGTGTGTGGGTATTACAGCAAAATATTACGCCTCTTTAGCTCCTGAAATTGGTCAATTTAAAATTCGTTACAAAAAAATTCGCAAAAAAATAAAAACTTATAAAAATTAGGGTACCATCTGCCACGTGTTAAGATTAATATGCAAAATAAAAATAATTATATACAAAAAAATTAATAAATAAAAAATTAAACCGATAACTACGTCAGATTAGTTCGCGAATTTGGCAAAAAATCGCTCCATTTTGGCACTCACTTCGTTAAAAAAAAAGAAGAAAAAACAGGGAAAAAATACATTTTGAAAGAGAAAAACTAAAGCATCCGACCGAAGCTCGAAAATGAAGGCGTAAGGGAAAAAAATACATACAAGGATGAAAAAAAAAACCTATCGTTGAAATAACTTAAGGTAAAAAATTGACTGGAAACGTGATCCACATTTTTAATCTAATCCAATTTCCTATTTTTATGCCTACCTTCTTCGCCTCTCACTCATTTCGGCTCATTCTGTCTCTTACTTTCTCATTTTCGTCGCCCCCCACACACACACACACGCGTCTCTCACCACTACTTCGGTCATTATTCAAAAATGTCAACAGCAAAGACTCAGCAGCCATCTTAGGGGGGTTGCGAAAAAAAAAATTAATTCTCATCTACCCCTTCCTAGGAGGGCATTTTCCTCCGGGACCCTTCTTCGTTTCTCGTCACGAGCTCGAGCAAAAAAACATCATTTTTCTCAGCTTTCTTCACTCGTGGGTATTTTTTGTCGGTTGGAAAATTCTACGGACTTGCGGAGCGGGCAATTCGTCCAATCGATGGTCTTAGTTATTGTTTTTTCACCGCACGAATCGAATCGATTACACAACTCGAGATCGCAATCAAGCCCCCATCGATCACCTCGATTCCCATCAAAATCATCCTACGAGATGACACGGCGAGTTCGTTGCCATTTTTACTCTTTAATCTGGGCATCCGATTCGACATCTCGATCGCCGATTCGAATCCGAAAAATGACGAGGAATTAAAAAATATAAGAAAAACCACACACCAGAACTGCCGTATCATTGTTCGCGATTAAATGGTCACGGGCTGTTCGAAGCCTCCGCGCAGTGACGAAGACATCGTCTCTCTGAAGCAGATCCAAGCCCAAGGAGTATCCATTAACTTCCATAAGTTTACCAGCAGCCAAAGCCAGAAAGAGCCAAACACGGTATCTAATCCACAACCCATTAGATACGCGGATGAATTTTCCCGTTTTCCTTCATCTCGCGTCTTCGGCAACAGCTCGCATAAACTCTGCTCCATTGTTGATAATAATCATCGCCCTGCCGGCCCCCTCCTGTCAGGCAGCCCCGTGTCTCGTAATAATAATCCATTTTATAATTGGAAAATATTTTTTCGTTCCCAGAGAGTCTTCTATACTATAACGTACTACCAAGTATATATGCTCGATTTACCGCATATTTTTCCCCCTCAGCTTCCCCCTGCCTTCGTCTTGTGTAGGTACTTGAAGTATAGCCTACACCTCGAGCGTAATTTTCCACTTGTAGTACGTCGAATAATAATAATGAAAAATACCGAGAGAGTATCGTATATATATAAAAATGGATAAGAATAATAGACAAAGAGTACCTACGAGGCGAGACAGAGATATCCATTGCGGATAAAGAAAAAAATAATAATAACTACACACACCAATCAGCGACTATCTCATTCTGGCACATTGATTCTTCAGTTCGAGTATCCATATCGATATAGTTTATGCTTTATTAATCCATATAATGAAGATTTAGTATTAGACAGTTATATCGAAAAAAAAAAAATATTAAAGAACCTTATGTTACCATTTTTACAATAAACTGATTTGTATACAGGGTGTCCTAGCAGTGATGGAAACTTTTTGAGAACTAGGTACAATCTAGTCCAACTAACAAAAAACTTATAGTGCAAATGGTGCCTATTTTTGAAAATGAAAACCCTACAGAGGTTTGAAAATTGCTATTTTAGAAACACCGAAATCGATTGGCAACACTGCATTGAAAAATTATTACGTCCCTGCCAGGGAATAGCATTCGGAAAATGCAAAAAAAGTTCGAATCACATCAAGATGCCTACACTGAAAAAAAAATTAATGGTAAAAATTACTAAAAAAAAATAGTACAAGTGAAATGGTCTCAAAAGTGGTAAAAATTACTATGTACATGGTGAAAATTTACTATGTACATGGTAAAATTTTACTATGTACATGGTATTTTTTTACCATTGTACATAGTAAATTTTCACCATGTACATAGTAATTTTTACCACTTTTGAGACTATTTCACATCTACTATTTTTTTTTAGTAATTTCAACTATGGCATATAGCATTTCATTGGTACTAAATGCATTTATAAAATTAAAAAAAAAAAGGTTGGGATTCTCGAAATGGATTTTAGTTTCAATTTTTCATTTATGCTCGACTATATGCATACCTGAAGTTCATAATATTACACTAAAAATCCCTACCCAATTTACCTAACTGGGGTTCGAACCTGGGACCCTATAACCCTAATGTTCCTAACTACCTAAACTTAACCACACGACCACAAGTACACAATGTAAAATGGGGCATCCAAAAATATATAAATGAATTTGAAAACCACAGTGAATACATACTTGAAATAATCAACTTCACTTTCTTATCCGCAGGAGTACAATTTTTTCACTTTTACTACAACCTTTTTTTTAAATTCTCTTTTACATTACCACATTTTATTATTTTATTTCAAGGATTCACCAAATTGCACAAAATTATTTTTTGATGGTTAATAAGTATAAACTTGAAACTAACTTTCTGATACATATCGAAGCTTAATTTTGCAGAAATAAAACACTTCATGTTATATATTGTTAACAAAGAAAGAAAACTTGAAGAAATTAAAAATTTGTATCGTAATATCACAAACCAAGTCAACTCCTTTCAAAATGTGATAATAACTACAAAGTACTACATTGATGGTGAATTTTACCACAGTCAATAGTTGAATGTACCTTATTGATGGTGAAATTTACCATGTTCATGGTATTAGAAACTACTTAAATAGTATTTTCAACTACTAAACATGGTATATTTCACACATGGTAATTTTTACTACTTTAAATAGTAAAAAAAAAATGGTCAAAAATACCTTTTTCAATGGTAATTTGAAAAAATTACCACAGAACATGGTAAAAATGACCACAATTATGGTAAAAATTACCATTCCTTTTTTTTTCAGTGTATCTTTGAAATTGAAGGAGTTACAGCAATAAGAAATTCTTGTCAGAAGTATTGCCTTCCTGAATTCATCAAGGGGCAACAAGGAGGCATGGAAATTGCAAAATTCTGTCAAAAAAATACATGAAATAGGTATAACTTTTTGAAAGGAACAAAAAAGGTGATATGAAAAAGTTGCCTATCTTTGAAAATGAAGGCTCTGCAGAGCTTTGAAAATTTATATTTTCTATAAAAAATCAATTGGCAACACTGCACTGAAAAAATTTTCGAACTTTACCAGTAGAGAGTAACTTCAAAAACTCAAAAAAGTTCTAATCACATTTGAATATCTATCCTTGAAAATGAAGAAGTTAACAACAAAAATAAATCCTCGTCAAATTCGAGACGTGAAAATTTCGAAATCCCACAAAATGATGTACGAAACATGCGTAGTTTTGTAGGAGGAACAAATAATGAAGTTATTAGAAGAATTTGTCCATATATGTATTTTCTCGATGCAATTCTGAAATTTTTGTGAATCACTGCCCCTTCAAATTCGAGATAGGCACCTGCTGTACATGAAGTCTTTCAATAAAGATACTCGGTCATACCAAATCTTAATTTCAACATTCACTTCCAGAATACTATCTTTGAAAATGAAATATCTACAGAGCACTAAACTCTGAAAAAGGCACGGTTTGTGCATAGAACATCGATTTTTAAAGCTCTGTAGCATCTTAATTTTCAAAGATGGACAAATTCTTCAAATAACTTTTTTTGTTCCTCTTGAAAAACTGTACCTGTCCTCTGTATTATCTTGACTGAATTTTGAAATTTTGGCCAGTCAATAGTCATTGCCCCTTCAAAATTAAAATAGACACCTCGTGTACACGAAGTTTTTTGTTAGTAATGCCCGTTCAATGTTCATGTCCAATTCTCAAATATTGTCGCATTCATTTCTAGAACACTATCTTTGAAAATGAAACTGCTACAGAGTTTCCAACTTCAAAAAATGTCGTGATTTTGCGTAGAACATCGATTTTCAAAGCTCTGTATTAGCAGCTTAATTTTCAAAGATGGACAAATTCTTCACATAACTTTTTTTGCTCCTCATGAAAAATTACATCTGTTTCATGTATCATTTTGATGATATTTTGAGATTTTAGCTTGCCATTGCCCCTTCAAAATCGAAGTAGGCACCTGGTGTACATGAAGTTTTTTGTTAGTGATGTCCGGTTCCGTCCAAATCTTAAATTTTGACATTCACTTCCAGAACACTATCTTTGAAAATGAAACTGCTACTGAGTTTCCAACATTAAAAAAAGTTGTGGTTGTGCGTAAAACATCGTTTTTCAAAGCTCTGTACCTCCTTAATTTTCAGAGATAGACAAATTATCCACATATCTTTTTTTGTTCCTCTTACAAAACTACACCAATTTCATGAATTATCTCGATGGAATTTTGAAATTTTGACATGTCACTGCCCCTTCAATAAGCACCCCAAGTAGGGGTAACGGCCCAGTTATGTGACCCCCTTAAGCTTTTTTTTCGATATTTTTCGATGTAACTCCAAATCTAATAAAGCTAGAAAAAAGTTAGATAGCTCGTTGGAAGCAGCTCAACTTTCTTGATAATTTCCCATAGTAAATAATTTTTAAACATTTTCAGGTTGCCCCTCAAAAAAAGTTATTTTCGAAAAATCGTCATTCCGCAGGTTTTTTTTACCCCCACGTAACTCACCACCTAATGAAGCTAGAAAAAAATTAAATAGCTCACTGGAATCAGCGTAATTTTCTTGACCATTTCCCATAGAAATCAATTTTTTAACATGAATACTTTCAGAAATAAGTAGGGGGTAAAATAAACCGGAGGGGGGTAAACGTAACTGGGCCGTTACCCCTACATGTTTTTTTTCCTACTTGCTCTCGGCTAAATTAAATCTCAAAAAATTCTACAATTCCTCGGACACCTCGTATATTCTCGCACACATCGACACAGCCTCTCTCTCACACGTTTAATCTCGACACGTCCTATTAGCCAAGCATCATCGCATCATCGGCCACATTGCCCGAGTATTTTGCGTTTCCTCGTCCCTCTCCCAGTCCATCAACTAGTATATAAATATATATTACAAAAACACTGGAAACATTGTACTCGCGCGTCCACATAGAAATCTCTTTACTGGTCAAATTATTATTATTGTACGCGATAGCTTTGCGTCTATTCATTCGCCTCTCTCAATCTTTTGTCTCTGTACATTGCTCCTTATGCTGCATATTCGCCTCATCTCATCTCTTCTCTTCGCGGCGTTATCGTTTTTTCACCTTTTTCCATAATAATTTAGGTATAAACTACCAGATATGATGAATTCATGATTTTCTATGCTGGGAAAAAGAGCCGAACCACCGATATAGTCGAATTAACGCGTCCAATATGTACGTATTTGTTGTTAAGATTGCTAAACGAGCACCGATTGTCAAATACCCTCCTAATGTTTTCATCTTTTTCCGCGCCCAAGTCGCCATCAACATCACCATAACCGCTCTCTCGCTATGTATCTTTTGTATTCCATCTCCCCCTCACCCTGGGGAAAATTTTTTAACAACCGAACGCGTCAGAGTAGAGCAAATTATCTCTCTCGTATGGGCCATTGTTGTTTTACTATAACAGGTCCATATTCGTATAAGTAGATATTTGTACATAAAATGTACGAATAAAAAAAGGGAAAATATATAGCAAAGGCACCGGTTTTATTTATAGAAATAGATGCATAATGTGGGAAATCAACCGTTTCCATAGATTTTTACCTTTTTATTTTTTATTTTTCGGTGCATTAAGTATACAGGTTTTGTGATCGTTATATTGTCGAATATTCTGTGTATTCTTATGTACGAGAATTATTCTATTAATGAGGAATATAACGAGATTGGAAATCTAAAAGTGGGTTTGGAAAATTTCAACCAAAGAGGATTATTTCTAAAATGAAGTTTTGATAGAAAAAGTTGTCAATTTAGAGTACATAAGCTGGGAACTTTTTTGAAAAAAAAAGTTGTAGGTCCCAAGTTGGGTTTGGAATTTGATCGACAGAGTGGGAAAAAAATAACAATTGAGAATATCTAAGAGATTTTTTTTGAGGGGGTCATAATTGAAAATTTCAATCCGAAATTAGGGTTGGGAAATTTTTAACAAAGATTATTCTTTTAAATGAAGATTTGATGAAAAATTGAGAACTAAGATTATTTTTTAAAATGGAGATTTGACGAAAAATTGAAAACTAAGAGTTTTTGAAAATTTCTCCAAAGGGATTCTAGTGGAAAATTTCAACCAGACTAGATTACTTTGAAATGGAAAAATTGATGGAAAATTGACAATCTGAATGAATTTTTTTTTTGGAAAATCTCAATCCATGGTCAGATCTGGAAAATTTTAATCAAACTAGATCTTTTTTTTAATAAAGATTCGATGGAAAATTTACTCTCTTTTTTGAAAAGAGTCACACAGGAAAATCTCGATCCAGACTCAGGCTCAGCCAATTTCGCTCCAGAGCCAATTTCCTACCAATATTACGCTCATCAACGAGGAAATCATCATGACGTAACTCGACAACTGGCTAATTATCGTCTATAATTAATTAATTACCTACGACAGAACGTCTATATATAGGAAAAGATTCAATTCAGTCCACTGTGTTACATTGTAAATTAGTCAAGACCTGCATCGTCGCGCTTTTAATCGATTACCATACTCATTACGTCTTTGCTCTCAAACCTCAACTCTCCGACTGTCCGAAAGAATGAAACAGCATCGTTTACGCGCCACTATTACGACACAGGCCTAAATATCGAAGCGAGAATGGCCACAGCTCGACACAAATTACGACTTAATTAGCCGCTGTTTACGCGACCAACATAGGCGATTAGATACGCGAGCTGAAGACTTTTTTCGATTATTTCGAAAGGGGCATAGCCTCAATGGTTTCCGTTCGTGTATAATTATTAATTATTCATCGCGACCATACAGTCTCGTAATTCGAAGAGGAAAAATCCACCCCCAATGGTACCACTGCCCTGCCCTTTAATATCTGACGGAGAGTCGACGGTACGCTGAGAAGGAAGTCTTGTGACATGCGATAATTATACGTACATTTGGGAAAGGGATCGAACGACCATTTTTCAAAATGAAAAACTACTGCCACTGCCAAGAAGAAGAAAAAAGCCAGAATATTAAATCACCCCCTAAAAGAAAATAAAAAAACCAGCTCGAGCTTCGAATCCGGACGAAGGGTGGGTATCAGTTGGAAGATATGGCTATGGCGGTGCTGCTGCTCCATCATAACCCTTGCAGTGTGTGCCTAGTTTTATAGATCTAATTATAATTTAGCCGTTCAACGGACCCTTGTGGAAGGGGACGATGCGATGGTTTCCAATATTTAAACAGTAGTTTGGTATAGAAGTTGTTGGTTTTCTTTTTTTTTTGTGGTGGCCAAAGTCTAGGAGTTTTTTATTTTTTATTTTACGTGTGTACCTGCTACCTGCCTACGTAGGTAGTACGTGTACCGTGTAATTAGACTTCTATAAAGTAATAGTATACACTTGGTCAATGAGTAAAAAGGGTATTTACTCGTACGAGTGTATCAGAAGGTAGACACTGCAGTTGGTACGAGTGGTTTCAATTTACGAGAAAAAATAGCCAGTCTATGGCTGGTGACTATTTTCTAACCATAAATTAATTGAAAAAAAATGATAGATACGTGGACAATGGAACGTGTCAATGTGTAAACCATCGTACAGAGCTCGGTATTAATCCGAAGATATAATATTTTTACTTGTACTAAACAATCCACGACATATAATGAGGAAGAAGAACAAGCTACGTGTAGGTGATCTAGAGAATGGCATATGGAAAAAGCAGGCTGCAGGGAGACGAATTTATCGCTTAAATGCCTAAAGCAGATCGTATTATTCGAGGTGCTTTTCACTTCGTACGTATTTTCACGCTTATTTGGTACGTTCGATGTGGATGTTGTGCTCTGCAAAAGGTGTCAGGTGCACACAGAGAGAGAGAGAGAGAGAGAGAAGATAGGTAAATTTTCAGAAGAGATCAACGATTGAATGAAGATCACGCATTATATTTTGGTCTATTCACCTCATCGTATAATTTTGATTACTATTTTGTTTTAATTCGTGGAATCGAAAAAACGACGAATAAATAGTATAATTATGTAAGAAAAATGTAATTATACGTTGATTACGAGCGAGGGGGAGGGGAGCGGAGGCAAGAATAACATACGATTCACGAGAGACGCCGAAACGACGATAAATCGAACTATGTAGTAATAATTATCGTGGCTGATCTTTCGCCGCAGAGCAATAATAATGTGCGATATTATTTAATAATTCGACGATGTACTAATCTCGTATTATTGTGGCCAGGTCTCCTCCACTCGTCCCTGGTCCATTGACTCGGTTTTTCATTAATTTCTATACGTTCGATTGTATTCCATTCTACGTGGTCTGTCAATCGAGTTCTGGGTTTTGTAATTGAGATGTAATTAGTAATTAAGCTGAGGTTTTACACAGAGGCTTTACCCCGCCTTCTCCTCGTACAAGATGGCGGATTTAATTGGTCAGTTTTGAAGGTACTTATAATGCAACAGAATGAACACAACAATGAGTAATAATAATGGGCAGATCGATTAAGTCGTTAATGGAATTTTTTCACTTCTTTGCGGTTTTTGTTGTATGGCTAGGCATGAGTTATGCCCCCCCTCCTACCCCGCCAGCCTTTCCTTTTTTTAATTTCTACAATTAGTGCCGAGTTGCGAGAGGAATGTTTGAAAAAGATTGTGAAAGAAATTTGAGGAATGATCTGATAAAATGGTGTTCCAAGGAATTTATCGAAAGGAAATTTTATACCAGTGATAAATTCTGTCCTCAGGTGTCTGTGATACGAGGGGAGAGGGTAGGATTGACGAAGACATTGGCGAATTTCATTCTTTTTCTCAAATTGAAAATTAGTTTTCTTCAAAGAAAACTCTTTTTTGGATTTTTTTTTCAGATTTTTCTCATTTTTAGTGGGTTTTTTTCAACTTGAGCACATTTTTCTTCAATTTTCATTTTTTTCCTCAATTTTTTTAAATTTCTTGCTTTCTTTAAATTTTCAAATTTTCAAATTTTTGGTTTTATTTCAATCGTTCCCAAATTTCAATTTTATTCCACTTTCACTTTCAAATTCGACAATCTTAAATTTTCAACAGGAATGGAAACCAAAACCGAAACGTTACACTGTTTCGTTCTGGTTTCAGTTTTGAAATTTTCCACGACCTTTTCAAAAAAATTCTTATTTCCTCAATCAATTATTTTCCACCAAAATCTCCATTTTTCGACCTTATCTGCTTTTAAAAAATTTCCAAACTCAATTCTGAGTCAAAATTTTCCCCCAACGACTTAATTCAAAAAAATTCTCACTCTCTTGGCTGTCAATTTTTCATGAAATCTTCATTTCAAAAAAATCATCAACTTCAATTGAAATTTTCCAAGCTTATTTCTGAGTCAAAATTTTCCATTATGACCCATCTCAAAAAATTCTCATTCTCTCAATAGTCAACTTTTAATCAAAATTTCAATTTTTAGAAATTACCTGCAACGTTGAAAAATTTCCAAACCTAACCCAAAGTCAATATTTTCCAATGTGCCCCTCCTCGGAAAATTCAATTCCCTCAATCGTCAATTTTTAATCAACATTTTGATTTTTGGAAATCATCTGCAACGTTGAAATATTTCCAAACCTAATCCAAAGTCGAAATTTTCCAATATGACTTTCCTCAGAAAATTCAATTCCTTCAATCGTCAATTTTTCATCAAAATTTCAATTTTTAGAAATAACCTGCTCGTTGGAAAAATTTTCAAACTTGGCCCAAGGGTCGAAATTTTTCACTATGACCCAGCACAAAAAATTATTTCCCTCGATCTTCAATTTTTCATCAAAATTTCAATTTTTAGAAATAACCTGCTCGTTGGAAAAATTTTCCAACCTGACCCAGGATCGAAATTTTCCACAATGACCCTGCTAAAAAAAACTAATTTCCTTAATCCTCAATTTTTCATGAAATTCTCAAATTTTTCAAAATAATATATTCAGTTTAAAAATTTCTAAACCTAATCCAGGGTCAAAATTTCCTCCTATGATCCCTCTCAGAATAATCTTCATTCTCTCAATTCCCAATTATTCTTCGAATTTCCATTTTTCAAAATAACCTATCAAAGGTACCAGCACTCCCTATACTTTCCTTTTCGACTCATCTTACGGTGCGAATTGCGGAAATACTCGACTCGTATCGCCCCTTTCTTCTTCTACTTCAAAAATATTACACCAAAGGAAAGGAAAAAACCTACCATTTCCATATAAAATCCATTCGGCTATAATATCTTTAGTCCGGCCATTAAATCGAACGTACGAGAACATATTAAAAAACGCAGGCGAAGGGGATCGAAGATATAATAAAAGTCCAAGAAAAACGATGATACGCTGCGGAGGAAGCGTAGCGATGATGACGACGTCGATGGAAGAAGAAGACCGGTGTTGTGGACTTTCTTATATATATTTTTAAAAAAATAATACGAAGGAAACTTTTTTTTTAAAAAAGGGTGACTATCGGGAGGGTTGATGGACACGGTACACACACGTTTAGATACGCAGGACGTAGGACGTAAGGACGCAGAAGAGAAATAAAATAAAACAGGACCCATGTGTCTCGTACACGGTTATAATGTTTTTTTGCGAGGGAATTTAAAAAAAAGAAGAAAAAGAAAAAGAAAATATATCCAACGAAAGGGAAATACGTTGGGTTTTTCTCTCTCTCAATATAAATTAGAGCTATGGGTTCGCCTGCCCCTTTCCTCAGCCTCAACTCTCCGCGAGGGTGTTAAAATTGGAATTTCTAATCTAGTACGAGCTTCAGCTATGTGTATGTGTATCAATGTGAGATCATATCGGTCATCGTAGCTGGTCGGATCAGCCATATTTGCGAGATAGGAGTAAGGGTATTTTTTACGCCCTTGGGAAGGGTGCGTTCATAATACATCAAGGTGATCAGTCGATGGTGCGGGTACAGGGAGGGGGTAAAATGAGTAATTAAAGTTGCTAACGAAATGACTCATTGCTACTCCGAATGTCGATGTCGACCACCATTAAATCGCGCCAACAGTAGGGTTGATCGGGTACCCTGGTTTTTTTCTTCTTTTTAATGATTTGTAACGAATGGCTGCACGAGAAGGAGGAAGCTTTTGATTAACATATACGACTCGTGCGCACCATTGCTGCATCGAAGCGAAGGGATCGAATTCGAATCGTCTTATGCACTGGGGCCAATTTGTAAGCTGCTTCGTTATCCCCCACGAGCCGAGAAAAAAAAAAGCAAAAAGGTGCGAGGATGTATTTTTGCGTGATTATTTTTTATGGTAATATTCTTCCCGCAAAAGACTGAGCATTGAAAGGAACGAGCCAACCCACGCGACCAAAATGGTTTTTAAAAAAGGGGTACGCGAAAATGGGCATGCTCGTGTAAGTATAATATTGAAATATATGCAAATACAGGATATGTAATTGTACAGCGACCATAAACAGGCTCCAGATGAGGTATGCAAATTTAAACGTCGAACAGGGACACGTTCCATTAGAATTAAACCGCCATTTGCATACGCCAGAATTATCATTTTTTCTACCTGGACCTCCGAGCTCGCTCGCTCGCTTTGCAAAAGCTAAATAAAGCTCGCGTGCTCAACGGGTTTTCCTCGAGTAATTTGTGTGGCTGGGGCAGGAGGCATGGACAGGTTATGGAAATGACACGAGTTTTTTCGAGATGTTGACGAGTCTGGGGTGATCTTCCATTGATTGCTTTTCTTATTACGATTTACATGAGAATTGTCCACGTGTCCGAGTGCTCGTCCCTTTTTCCTCTTTTTTTTTGTGTAGGTATTTGAATTGAACTAATATAACCTCGTAAGAAGATTTTTTAGGGTGTAGAGACTTCTACAGGATTTTATGCAGGAAGTGTAGAACTTCTTCGATGGAAGGTTTACCAATTCTTTTTGGCTCTTTTTAGCAAATAAGGAAACATAAATATTTTATACAGAATCATTTTCAAAAATTGTCTTGAAATTTATTGAAAGGCCAGAAAAAAAGAAAAAATTCAAAATAAGATGAAAATAATTGAAAATTTTGAGGGGAAAAATGAAAATAAACAAACTTGAAAAAAAAATTAAAATTTAGTAAAAATTTGGAAAAAATAGGACTTCAATTCCAGATTAGTGAAAATCCAAAAATACTCAAAAATTTGGAGAAAAATTGAGAACTCCAATTTAAATTGAGCTTGAAATGACCAAAAATGAAAAAAAATCTCCAAATTCAAGATTGGCAAAAATTAAAAAAATTGAAAAACTGGAAACTAAAATTTAGATTGAATAAGCTAAAAACGACTTTTTATGAGGGGGGGGGGGGGGGGGGGGGGGGGTTAAAATCCCAGAATATCAAAAAAATGCGAAAAAATTTCAAAATGGTCGAATGAAGTTTTGAAATGACAAGAAATTGGCGAGAGGGAATTTGGGAAACATAAATGTACTGTTTTAAAAAATTCCCAAAATTGGGAAAATTGGTAAAAATGAAAAATTGACAACTGAAGTCCAAATTAACTTAAGCATGAAAATTTACCACCATTTGAGGAAAAAATTAAAATGAAGTTAAAATTTGGGAAAAATAGAAATTTAATTTAATATCAGTGAAAATGCAAAAATTAAAAAAAAACTGAACAACAAACTGGAAAATTGGGAAAACGAAAAGCTGACAACTGAAGTTTAAATTAGTATGAAATTACCGAAATGGGGGGGGGGTGTAATTCAAATTTTGGGGGAAATAGAAAATCAAATTCGAGATCAATGAAAATGCAAAAATTAAAAAAAAAAAACTGAACAACAAACTGGAAAAATGAAAATTCTCTTAAAATTAAAAATCACTTACTTATTAAAAATCCTAAAATTAGAAAAATTAGCAACTGAAGTTTAAATTAAGCTCGAATAGTCATTGGTCATGGAGGAAGGGGGGGGGCCATGAATCAGAATTGCTAAAAATTCAAGAATATCAAAAAATTGAAAAAGAAAATTAAAAATGGGCGAATGAAGTTTTTAAAAGGTCAGAAATTGGAAAAAATGGATTCAAGAGGTTTTTTTTGTATTTTTTTATAATCCGCAAATCAGAAAAAATTGAAAAATTTACAATCAAGTTTGAAATGAGCTGAAAATTATCAAAATTTGGAAAAAATTGAATGAGATTAAAATTTGAAAAAAAATCGAGGTCAGTAAAAACCTCAAAAACAAAAAATTGGAAAAAAATATGAAAATTGAAACAAAATCAAAAATAGGGAAAATTGACGATTTAAAATCTTTTGAACTAAATTAAAAATTTCAAACACCCCCTTTTCACATTTTAGATTGAAATAATCCATTTAAAAAAATTCCAAGGGGGGAGAGAGGGAGTTCACAAACCAAAATCCCTCCAAAAAACACCCAAACCCAAATTCACGCACCAACCCAGCTTCAGCAAAGCTCAAGAAAAAAAACCTATACCGAGATATCAGGCGAGAAAAAAGGCCAATAAATTACACCCTGCGTAATCGCGTTTTTTAATAAGTGTCGTCCTCGTCCTCATCCTTATCCCAGTCCGGATCCCAGCCTCGGTAATAATTTCGACTTTCTAAACTTCTACGTGGTAGTCTCGTACATCTAATTGCCACAAGACGAAGCACACAAGCTCGGAGACGCGTTTCTCGTTAATTTATTAGAGGCCTGGCCGAGGAAGCCATCGCCATCGCATACAGATGGTTTCAAATTAAACCATAACTAGCTCGGAGACGATGAATCACCCGGGCCAAAGCTTCGTAAGACGCTTTGCTAAGCTTTATCTTGCGGTATCCTCTCTCTTTGCCTTTACTCTCTATATCCTTACTGTAGCTTTAATTAACCAGCCAGTATTGTATGATCCTACTAGGATACCTTGGAGGGTTGTTAATATTTTTTTTCTAAATTATTTTTTAGATTCGTTCGACCAAAGTTTTCAAACACACTCGCACATAAATAAAAAAAATACAATACAATATAAAAAAAAAAATTAAAAAAACTCAATCGAGGGTACCAATACTACACACTAGCTCACAATACCTACATTTATTGAAAAAATTCCACCATTCTTCGAGTGTCAGAACAATAGAAGACTAGAGCAATCGCAACTAGAACATAAAAAGACATCGAGAAAGAGAGAGAGGATGGCACCATAATCCAATATACGATCGAGAGAGGTACTACCAGGCTTGCTTCATTTAATACCTACATATACCTATAATATACGAGCGACATATTATACGTGTACACAATGAATAAACCAGATTACAATCTGCCAGTAATCGCAAATATGGCCACCGAATAAATCTATTGACAACGACGACGACCATCGGTACCAATACCTAAGCTGATCGCTATGCTACACTTATCGCGACGACCAAAACAAAACCCCAAAACAAAAAGAACCTCCACACGTCTCGTCGCCTCACTCAATCTCACCCTGATGCCACTCAAAGAACTGTAGTACGAGGCGCAGGTAAACGACCATCATCTCGAATTCTGCTTCAACGAGCATCTCATGCTTACCACGATCATAGACAGAGCCTAAGGGTGCACGTCAGGTAATAATCTTACACGAGTAAAATGACATTTTCAGTCTTCCGGGCCGAATTTTCCATTAATTCGCCAAATTATACCAAAACAATCCTTCGCCACGACCTACCTCAAAATTACATTTTCTAAATAAGTACTCTTTAGGGTAATAATTTATAATTATAACTACTCCATTCAACGGATGTATCCGTCAGTAAGCGATTGAATAAACAAAACGTGCGTTTGACAACGGTTCGTGTGATTTAATTTCATCCATCAGATAAGTTGGGTATTTTTTTTCTCTCATATATTTGGTCAAGACAGATCTTCTACCTTTATCACAAAGTAACTCGTACTGTTCTATATTAAATTCCAATTCCCACGTCAATATTTCAACTCGAATGATTAAGTCTGAGACGTACTGGAAATATATTCCAATACTCGAGAACTTAGGTATTTAATTATTCTCGAATCAACGAATTAGATTCCAAGTCGATGATTAATTCGCGCACGAGTACTCTCAATCGCGAATATATGATGTAAAATTGAGCAGAAATGTAAATAGATATTATCAATTGGATCTTTTGCTCGATTATTTAAAAATAATCGAATATTTTCCGCAGGTTGATTACACACGAGCAATCAGGTGTATATGACATATTTCGTCGTGATGATTTGAAAAATCCCAATTTTGGAGCGATTCCTCCACCGAAAAAGGCTGAGCATTCGGGCACTTGTGTGGTTTTTTTTTAGGATATTTTTAGAAACGATTGGAACCAGTAAATTATAGAACTGAGTTCATCGAAACTTTCCCAAAATAAAAATTTAAAAAATTAGGCTTCACATATAATTTCCAAATTTTTTTTAAGAATACTTTTTTAATATATTTTTTTTTTTCGAATTCTGTCAAAATATCAACTTTTCAATTTTATTTCAACAAAATTTTGGAAAAAAATTGCAAATTTTCAAAATGTTACTCAAAGACTTTTTTTAAACGAAACATTCCAAACACATTAAAATTCTGTTGAAATATTTTTTCTTGAATTTTTATTCAAAAATAGTTTTTCAAATTTTGAACAAAAGTCCAAAATTTTACTCCAAAAAAATCTTTATAAAAAAAATCTCAACACGAAATTGCAATTTCTGTTGATGGAAGGAGGAGGAGAGGTGGAATATCTTAAAAATTATCACTTTTCGAAATTTTTTCTTCAATTCCGTTGAAAACTATTTTTTATAAATATTCCAAAGAGTCAATTTTTGGAATTAAAATGTTATGATTTTTTTCTTCGGTTTTTCTTCAAAAGTAGATTTTTCAAAATCTTTATTTAAAAAATCCCAATACAAAAATGGTCATTTTTATTGAAGGAAGGAGGAGGGGAGGGGTAAAAACTTGAAAATTATGACTTTTCGATTTTTTTTTTCAATTTTGCTGAAAACTATTTTTCAAATATTCCAAAGAGTCAATTTTTGAAATTATTCAATTTTTAGAATTAAAATGATATCAAAATATCATTTTTACGAATTTTTGATCAATTTTTCAAGTAATCTGTCGATTTTTTTCAAAAAATTTTCAAAAATGATTTTTTCGAATTTTAATTTCTTTGAAAATCAAATTCACTTTACTCGTTCAAAAATATTGCTCACAGATAAATTTTTAGTTTTTTTTGAGGTATTTTCAACTTGTAAATTTCCAAAAAATTCAAGTTCTAATGAATACCTACCTATACGTACTATTTTTTTTTTGTAATTTTATTAAAATACCCAAGTACAATTTTTTCAAAGTTCATTTGAAAAATCTTTTTTTTTTTTAAATTTGCAACCTAAAGTTTTAAAAATTTTAGACCTATTTTTGGAATTTGAACATTTTAAAATACTTTTTGTTCACATACAAATTTTTGATTTTTAAATTTCAACAAAAAAAAAAATATATAAATTTTGTTGGAAACTTTTTTTGCAAATTTTATCAAAAAATGTCGACCTAACTTGTTTTTTATTTCGTCAAAAAATCGAGTTTTTTCAAATTGTCCAAAGATCAATTTTTTGAAATTTTGCTTTCAAAAAATATCAAGAATTTTTTGAAAAGTTTTTCGAGTAGAATTTTCAAAAAATATTATTGAAAGAAAAAATGTTGATTGAAGGGGGGCCCGGGGTCATCATAGAAATTTCTATACAAAAATAATATCTACCCTGAAAATTTCAAAATTTCTCTAAAAAATGAGTACTGCCATCAACTACTAAATTTCTTCTCAATTTTCCCAAAATTGCACCTTCAAGTTTGGTAGGAGAAAAAAAACAATCCTCGAAGTGACATATAAAGTTTGGGTTTTAGAATGACCTCAGTAAATGGAAAATTTTCCTCAGTGGTGCATTATACCACAGTATGGAACCGAATGCTCAGCCCCTTTGCCAAACAACCCAACAAACACATAAAATACCCCATCACCGCATGCATCTTTCTAAACTACTCGATAAAAAGTATGAAAAACCATTTATGGTACTTACAGCGCTCCAAATTCTTCGACTAGAGGCTGGCGACGCTGGCGGACTCTCGTCCTCCATATTCTCGCTGCATTCGGAATCGGAATACTCGTCGTCGCACATACTGCGGTCGTTCATATCGGTCAACGGTCCATTACTGATGATAGATCTATCGTCCGGCCTGACATTGGTGAATTTGATCGGATTACTCAGGTCGACTGGTTTACTCAGGTCAAGGGGCGACTCGCCGGTCGCTTCGGTAGGATTATCGTTCGCGTCCGTCTTCATAATTTTACCAGCCGCGGCGGCGGCCGCTGCTGCTGCGGAAAAATCGGCCGGAAAGTTCTCCTTGTCCAGGCTGCCGTTGGGTAAACTGTGCTGCTGCTGGGATTGGATTTCGGTCAAGTATCTGCGCAGCGCGTCTTCGTAGTATTTCTTAATCTGAGCGTCGTTTTCGTTGGCTCCATGCATCGAGGCGGCGAACAACGGATGCAGCATCGAATTAGCGGCCGCGTTGAAGTTGGTGGCGAATTTGGCGGCGGCTGCGGCGTTCTGGTCGGCGGCGGCGGCCGATTGTTGGGAAAGAAACGAGGTCGAATCGTGGCTGACTTCTTCGTCGGGCAGAGCGTCGATGTTGATCTCGCCTCGACTGCATTGATCGGCGTGCTTGGTGGTTAAATGCGATTCCAAGGCGGTTTTTACCTTGAACAAGGCCGGACAGAACGGACATCTTTTGTTGATCACCTGAGAATGAGCCCTGAATTGGCCTTTGCGTTCGCGAGCTCGAGTATTCTGGAACCACACCTGGACCACTCGTTTCTTCAAGCCCACCTCGTTGGCGATGTTCTCCAACATCTTACGCGACGGATTACTCTCGATTTGGTATTTTTGATAGAGATAGTCGAGCTGCTCTGGCAAAATGGTCGTTCGTAGGCGTTTATCTTTCGGCTGATCCGAGTCTCGGTCGGAGAGATAGACGTATTCTTCGTATTTACGCTTATTCGAGTTGAACATGGCGAGCAGCGGATGCGGAGACGACGGATTCGAGTTCGAGTTCATGTCCGAGCCAGCAGCGGCCGCAGCAGCAGCTGCTGCTGCCTGAGCTTGTAATTGGCTATTGGCGTTGGTGGCTGCGGCAGCAGCTGAGAAAGGATCGTGTTGAGGTTGCTGCTGCGATTGTTGCTGAGATTGGGCTTGTTGCTGTTGTTGTTGCTGCTGCTGCTGTTGCTGGGATTGCTGCTGCTGGGCTTGTTGTTGCAGAATGCCGAAGGGACTTTCAGGTGGGTAATTCGGGAACAGGTTTGGGTTCATGATGTGGATAAGTTGATGCTCTCGCCACAGCTCGAATCGTGGAAACACCAAATTGCAGTTTTCGCATTGCAACGTATTGTCTTTGGATTCGGGCGTAGACGGATTGTGCGACTGGGGCGACGGTGGGTAAGCTGCGGACGAAGGTGTCGGCGTGACCGGAGCAGCCGGCGTAGACGGATTCGAATTGATAACGCTGCACTGTTGATTCTGTTCGATGATCGTGCTACTGTTCGAGTCTTCGGACGATAGCACCGCTGCCATTTGGGCGGCTGCGGCTTGAGCCTGAGCCGATCTCTTGGCGTCTTCTTCTTTGAAACAGTGCGTCTTCTGGTGCCTGATCAGTTCGTAATACCTTTGGAAGACCAGAAGGCATTTCTTGCATTGGTAATTCAGACCGGGCGTACGTTGGAAACGACCCGTATTCTCATCGATGCCAGCCACAGGCTCGACCGGAGGTTGGTTTTCGTAAACTTTGCGAGCTTTCTGGCGAGCATTCTGGAACCAGACGACGATCACACGAGGACTCAGGCTGAGTAGTTTCGAAAGATACTCCAAGTCGTCGTCTTTGGGATAAGCGTTGTTTTCGAAAAACTCTTGCAATACTTTAATTTGGTAATCGGTGAATCTAGTGCGATTGGCTCGTTTGCCCGAAGACCCGCCAGACGAATTACTACCGTTGCTATTGCCACTACTCAGGACGCTGTGCGAGAAACAATCCACAGAATTCGACCTGCCCGGTGATACGCTTCGATTGGGCATGGATGCTGCAAAATTTCCAGCATTCGTCAGAGAAGGAGTCGACGTACTGAAATTTTGGTTCAACTTGGGTGGCAACATGTTACTGCTTTGGTGCATCGCTACGTTCAGCATCGAACTGGACGTTGCGGTTAGCTCGGACGATAAATGCTGCGAATTGAATACCGAAGATACGGTCAAATTTTCAGGCGAAGAGCAAGGCGTCGGTACGGAGCTCAAACGTTCGGAGATATTCGGACTAGGAGGTGAGTGCGGTACTTGATCATGCATATAGGCCAGGTTCGGCTTGATATCGTCGTATTCTTCTTTTTTCACCCTACTGCTGACGTCGCCATCTGGTAACACGTTTAATTTACTGTGTAAGTCAACTCCGCCGCATTCGGAGCCGTCTTTGGGTTCGGTTTTGATGCTCAATACCGGTGACGAGGCTACGGATCGAGGTGCCGAAAAAGGAGGCTGCTGCAGACCATGGTTGGATTGGCCAAAAGGTGACATTTGGTCGCATTTTACGCCGCCGCCGACGCTAACATTTCCGTCAGTCGGAGTGGACGTTTTACGAGTGGTATTCGTGACGTTACTCAGGTTCATTTTCAGCGCGGACGAATCGATATTGTTGTTTTGCTCGTTCGAGGTCGTATTGGCAGAGCCGATGGCGCCGCTGGCTTCGTCGCCGCTGCTACTGCAATTTAAAGGCATCACTTTGGCTTCGCCGGTTTTCTCGTATTCTTCGAGGTTCAACGTGGTGGACGGAGGATTGTTGAAATTGTACGGCGAGTCTTTGTTACGTTGGCGTTCTTTGAATAGCGTGTTACGGAACCAGTGTTTGATCACTTTGGGCGGTAGACCGCTCTCGGCGGCCATTTTATTGATTTGCTCTTCCGACGGAGAGTTGTTGATGTCAAAGTGGGCTCGCAGGATTTTCAATTGGTCGTCTGTGATACGAGTACGAGCGCGTTTTTGCTGCGAAGCGTTCGCCTGTGGGCAGAGAAAAAACAAATGTGCCAAAAATTAGAAAAAAAAAGCACAAAAATTGCTCGAAATGATTTTGATGATTTTTTGAGCGAATTAAATTCCCCAAATGTGACCAATTTTGATAATTTTTGAACAACTGAATTTTTGGAATTAAATTGATTTTTTTTTTTTTTTTGAGAAACCAGATATTTTCCATTTTGATGACTTTTTGAGTAACCAAATTTCTGAATTTGACCAGTTTTCAAATTTTCACCATTTTGATAATTTTTGAAGAAATTATTGAAATTTTTAAGTTTTGCCAATTTTGATGTTTAAAGGAATTAAATTTTTCAAATTTGACCAATTTAGAAAAATATTTCGAGAAAACTGAAATTTTCAAATTAACTTATTGATGAACTTTGAATTACTAAATTTTTGGAATTTGATCAATTTGACTGATATTCGAGAAAACTAAAATGTTTTAATTCATTCAATTTTCATTATTTTTTGAGAAAATTTAATTTTTTGAAATGGATTAATTTTGATGATTTTTGACGAAATAAAATTTTTTCAAATTTGTTCAATTTGAGTTTTTCTTTTGAGAATCTCAATTTTTCAAAATTGGTTAATTTTAATTATTTTTTGAGCCAACCATATTTCTAAATTTGACCTATTTTAATAATTTTTCGAGTACACTAATTTGAACAATTTTGACAAATTTTGAGGAAATTGAAATTTTCAAATTTGACCAATTTGATATTTGAAAAACAAAAATAATGATAATAAAAATTCGAAGTTGACCAATTTTGAAATTTTTTGAGCAACTTATTTTTTTAAATTAATTAATTTTGATTACCTAGCTAAGTTTTTAGAATTTATTCAATTTCACTAATATTTCGAGCAAAGCAAAATGTTATTTAATTTTTATGATTTTTTGAGAAAAATAAATTTTCTGGATTAGATTAATTTTGATGATTTTTGACGAAATGGCACAAATTTTCAAAATTGACCAATTTGAGATTTTTTTTTGACAATCCCAATTTTTCAATTGGTTATTTTTAATCATTTTTTTGAGCCAAACATACTTCTGAATTTTACCTATTTTATTGATTTTTCGAGTATACTATATTTTTTGAATTTAAACAATTTTGACAAATTTTGAGGAAATTTAAAATTTAAAATTTGAGCAATTTTGATACCTATTTAAAAAAAACAATAATTTCAAAGTTGACCAATTTTTAAATTTTTTGAGCAGCTAATTTTTTTTAAATTAATTAATTTTGAATACCTAACTAAATTTTTAGAATTCGATCAACTTGACTGATATTTCTAGCAAACCAAAATGTTATTCAATTTTCATGATTCTTTCAGCAAATTAAATTTTCTGTATTTTTGATGGTTTTTGAGGAAATTACAAATTTTCAAATTTGACCATTTTTGACTTAAATTTTAACAAAGTTTTTAAATTTGATTAATTTTCATAATTTTTGAAGAAACTAAAATTTTCAAATTTGACCAATTTTGACGTTTTCTACGAAAATAGAATTTTTAAAATTTGACAAATTTTAAAATTTTTCGAGGAAACTTGATTTTTTAAATTATTGATCAATTTTGATGGTTTTTGAGCAAACTAAATTTTTTGAATTTGATCAATTTTATATAACTTTTGATCAAATTGAAATTTTTAAACTTGATCTTTTTTGAGCAAAACAAAAGTTTAAAATTTGATCATCATTATTATTAATTTTTATTTCTTGAGAAAACTAAAATTTCTAAATTTGACCAATTTTGTCATTTCCTAAGAAAATAAAATTTTTAAAATTTTACCAATTTTAAAATTTTTCGAGGAAACCTAATTTTTTAAATTATTGATCAATTTTGATGGTTTTCGAGCAAATCAAATTTTTCGATTGTGATCAATTTCAAATAACTTTTGACAAATTTTGAATTTTTAAACTTAATTAATTTTGAAAAAATTCAGATTTTACCAAAATTTTGAAAAATTTTCCCAAGTCAAAAATTTGGAAAATTCAACTTCTTAAAATATTCTCTCAAAAAAATAAATTCCAAATATTTTACACTTCCTCCCCTCCCCCACCAAAAAAACACATCTACTAAAGTAACAAAACTGAATTTAAAAAACTCACCACTTGCTGCTGCTGCATCAAATGTTGTTGTTGCTTGGCCAGCATAGAACTAGTCTCGAGATTGGCAGCCGCTTGCTGGGTAAATAGCGGATTCTGGGCTTGGCCAAGACCGACGATGGAATCGAACGACGGCGGAGGAGGCATCATCATAGGAACTAAAGGTGGCTGCAAGTTCATGGCGGCAAGAGCTGGCATATTTAAGCCGAGAGGCAATCCCATGCCGAGCCCAGCCATACTCATCATCATCGGATTGAACTGCTGGAGTTGCTGTTGTAATTGCGAAGCCGCCATGGCGTTGAGTGCGGCTTGCATTTCGTTCATTTGTTGAGCAAGTGACATGGGAATGTTTGGAGACGGATTACCGGAATGGTTAGCTCCGATTCCACCTCCGGGCGAGACTGAGTCTGTACTCGAAGCCGGAGTCGAACAAGCGGTTGGTGGATTCGGCGTACGGGATGGTTCATTGTGCGGGGTATCTTTTAGCAGCAGCGAGGAATGTTCGTGGTCGTCGGAATTAGCCCGATACGAGTCGGAGGTATCGTGAGCCGATTGATTGGCGTCTTTGAGCGTTTCGTCGGATTCTCTGTAGGTATCTGTACCCACATCGGCTGTCGTGGTGGTCGGTACGGTTTGGCCGGAGCATGACGTAATCGTAGAGTCGATATCGCCGCACGTGCCTGAAGCTTTACTCGACGTCGTCGTATCCATATCGGTGGTATTCGTCGTGGTCGAAGAGTTCGCCATGTCAGCGTCGGCTGCAGCCGCCGAGACCAGAGCTGCGGCCATCGAGTTGGTTAATCCGGCCTGCATTGCTGCGGGTATGACTTTCTTTTCGATTTCGTATTTGATCTGTTGGGCGTATTTTTCGAGGAAATCTAACGGTACGAGATCTTTGTGGACTTCTTCGCAGTGAGCTTTCAATACCCAAACGCTGCTGAACTCTTTGTTACAATGAGCACACGTGGATTTGGATACTTCGGGTAATTCGTCGGCAGCGTTGGCGTTGTGTTCATCTTTTTCTTCTTTGATGGTATCGGAGATCGCGCCCGAGCTATCTTTGCGGGCTTCCATCAGGTGAGATTCTTCATTGAGCAACTGAGCCGATTGCAATTCGGCCAAAAGTCTTTCACTTTCTTCGCGTTCTTTGCGCTGTCTACGTTGGTGGTTTTCATTGAACTGCATTACTAAATCAAAGCCGAAACTTTCCAGCAAGTGTTTATACATGTGCGACGATTTTTTCGCTTGCTGAGGTAGTTTCATGAAGGCTGTGGCATCGTCGTTGGCTGCAGCTGCAGCTACGGCCATCATCGAAGGCGGAGGTGTTTTCAAGTCAGCAGCCGAGACTTGAGGCGAGAATTGATTCGGGGTGCTGGACGCGGCTGCGGCCAGAGTTGGAAACATACTCATCCAGCAGAGTTGCTGATGACCGTGGAGTTGTTCTTGACTGACGAAGATCGAGTTACAACGTTGGCACGAGAACATACCGTGATGGCCGGCGCTGACCGGAGAAGTGGCCGAATTATCTTTGAATGATTTTCGGTCATCGTCCTCGGAGCTCGAGTTCGATTTGGGTGTTAGCATTTGGGCCGAAGTAGGCGGTGAGATCATCGAGCCTGAGGTGGTGTTCTTTTTACCGTGTTGCATTTGTTGACTAATCGAGTTATAGTGTGACGTTGGAGATACGAGTAAGTTCTGTGCGGAGGCGTTGGCCACAGAGGTGGGATTCGATTGTTGTAAGTCTTGCGAGGCGCGTTTCAGTTTATGCAGATGACTGACTGAGTTGTAATGCACGAGTAAGATGTTCTTTTGGGTGAATGATTCTTTGCAAACTTCGCATTTGTAAGGACGATTTGGGTCGAGGTATTTTTCCATCGGGTAGACGACTTTTTCGCCTTTACGATGAGGTACTTTTTTATTATGCAGTTGGGTAGGACTGGTGTCATCGTGATGCGAGGACGAGGATTTTTTCTGATGTACCATCGGACCATCTTCGTCCATCGACTCGTCAGTATCCATTCGCATACTTTCCTTCTTCAGGAGCTCGGTTATTGACGGATCTAGAGCTTGGCCGCTGAGTCCAGCCAACAGCAACGGATTACTTAGCAAGCTCTGTTTGAATATCAGCATTTCGTCTTCGGATAAGTCAGCATGCGCCGTTTCTACGTGCTTCTGCAGCGAAATGATAGATCTAAAGCTACGCCCACACAAGACGCATTTGGTGGCATCGCGTATGAAATGGTATTGTGAATGGATCTGCAGCTTTTCCATCGTTTTGAAAGCCAAACTGCACTGACTGCATCTGTACTTGTATACATGTTTCTCAGACACAGCCACCGTATCCATGCGATTCTGCTGAATATGCACGTCGAGGTAATGCCTCTGTACGTTCAGCACAGTCGTGAAATAGGCGCTGCATTCTTTTTTGGGACATAAGAAAACCGAACCTTCGATCTGTTTGATATCAAAGTGGCCGTTTTCATTTTGGTGCAAGCATAGTTCTTCGCTATTGCGGAACATTTTTTGGCAAGTCGAGCAACGAATACCGACGCCGTCTTCGAAGGCGGCATCGCTGCCACCCACTTCTTCGGCGTCGTCCGCCTCTTCGGACGAATCCGATTGGGTACACTTCGTCTCCATGTCTTTACTTCCGGAAGAAGAGGCGGTCGACGAAGACGGACTGAACCTGTGACTAGGAGGCGTTTGATGCACGTTATTGTTACCGCTGCCGCTGGTATTCGCGTTCGAGTGCGGCTTAGGAGTGGTCGATGAGGCCGAGCATTGCGATTGGTTGCAGAAATCCAGACCTTGTTCGGAGATCGAGTCTGAAGGCTGCGCTATTACCTTGAACATGTCATTGAGATCGATTTGCGCGTCTTTGCCGGCTGATCGCCTGTGTAGCTGGTGAATTTGCTCGATTTTCAAATGCTGCATCGATCGAATGTGCTGGAACAGTGGCAGCTTGTCGGCGCAGCTAAACTCGCACAGCAGGCATTGGTAGATTTTTGCCGAGTCGTCGTAGTTGTCGCGCAAATGCCTGAATAGCGAAGCGCTAAATTCGTGTCTTTGGGCAGCCGCGTGTAACTGCAGCTTATGAGTGCTGTTCGTGTAGTAATCGCAGGCATTACAGCGGACTTGGACTCCACCAGGTGAAGAAACGTATTTCAGTTTCCATTCGTTACGAGGACCTCCTTCTTTGACATGGTTTACATGCTGTAGTCTCTGCAAATGCTTATCGGTTTTGCAATGCAGTTGGAAATTCGCTTTCAAGGTAGTCTTATAGGTGCACAACTTGCATACGTAGTGTCCCGCCACAATAGCGAGTATCTCTTGTTCGCGTATTTTCGTGCGATCAGCGGCCAAATGATGAGACAAGGCTTCTAGCGAATCGCTGGTGAACACGTTGCATACGCAGCATTGGTATAAATTGTCGGGATTGAGATCAGCAGGTTCAGGAGGTGGTTCCATGGTTTCTGGATTTAGGCCCATGTCGAGATTAGGAGCCATATCGGGCGACATATGTGGGGGTAGTTGGCCACCAGTCATAAGCTGTATGAGAAGAGCCTGGTTATAGGCCATGTCGGCAAGAGCAGCCTCCGAATGGGGAGGTGGTTTTTCGCCAGGTAACGTCAGGCCAGGATGGAAATGCAGCAGCTGTTCAAAGTTGAGTTGTTGCTGGTGCTGCGACGCCGGCGATTGTATGGCACTGAGGGCTTGCATTTGTTTCATGTTTTGCTGTAGCACCATCATGTTATGGGTATGCTTCTCGCTGGTCATGTGTATTCGTAGATTACGAGCAACGTTTGTTTCGTAATTGCAAACGTCGCAACGAAAAGTAGGTTTAGGTTTTTGCTGAGCGACTGCTGGTGAGCCACTGATAGCGCTATGATAACCTGGCAAGCCTGCCGGGACACCTGGACCGCCTCCTGTACTTGGACTAGTCATACCGGTAGGTTTAGATTGAGGTCCGACGACTCCCGGAACTCCGGCAGTGCCACCAGCTGCCGATTGTTGATGTCCAGTGCCGGCTGGACCTCCTAGCTCTGAATTGGATACGGTGCCATTCTGCAGCTCTTGCATATTGTTCAGATGTTTATCGGATTGCATATGTATGCTGAGGTTGCCTTTGGTGGTAGTCGAATAATTACATACTTCGCAGCGGTATGGTTTATAGCCGCAAGTATAGGTTTCACCACGAGCCAGACGAGGATGCGGTTGACCGGCGATACAGTATATGCACGAGGTTTCTGTTTCAGGGTGTTTCTCTTTCATGTGTATCTCGAGCGTTTCTTGGTATTTATAGTGCCAATTGCATTTCGGACACTTTAAAGTTTTACACGAGTTACGCGAATGCATGCCGGCAAGCGGGCCGCCGCCGACGCCGCCTAACCGGGAGGAACTAAGTATGAGCTCGCACTTTGAGCAATCAACGCCGCTAGGACGACCACCCATGTGATCCGGACACACGCCTATCGTCGTGCCCGTCAGGAAATTTGGCGGATGTTGCGCAAACGACATCGACGAAGCAGACAGAAGCGGACTGACTGTCGACCCTGGCGATGGACTTGCCCCTGGTGATGTAATAGCGCCATTGTTACTACTGCTGCTAGCGGCTGACGTCGTTACAGTCGCGCCACCTGCGCTGATTGGACTTTTACGGGTGAGATCCATCACGCAGGATAACGACGATGACGAAGTGCTATTGACCGCAGCCATATTTGAAGAAGCGTTACTATTAGGAACTGCAGTGAGCTGGCTATTGCCGCCGGTGGCGCCACCAAACGACGAATACGAGCTGGAATGGTGATGATGATGGCCAACTGTGGTCGTCGCTGATGACTTAGAAGTTGCCGTCGACGAAGAAGTCGGTCGGTATTTGCCGCAGCTGTCGAATTTGGACGATGCTGCTGCCATCATCAACGACGTAGGTGATGAAGCCGTTGAAGACGCTACTTTGGTCATCGTCGAAGTTGATGTCGCCATCATAGGAGGCGATAACGGTTCGAGAAACGAGACCAAAGGTTCTTTTTCTTTGCCAACGCATTGGATAATGGCCGACGTGTTCTTATGACTGAGGATATCTCTTTCGTCTTCTTGCAGCAGTACGTTGTGGTCGCTCATCGCATGCGCTACAAACGATTTGGCATATCCGAACGACAATTTACAAATGAAACACATAAGGATTGGTTTCACCGGCACAGACGATGGGTTCTCACCAGCCGTACCATCTTGACTAATCTTGTCACCGCTGACACCAGAAGCGGCGCTACTTCTTTCACTATATTTATTATCACGAACCGAGTAAACTCTATAACTATGCATAACCGGTACCTCAGGAACTATGCTTTTGTCGGCTTTCACGCAATTCGCCAAATTGCCGCCGTATAGCGCGTGGTGATTGGTGCTACGCGACGAAACATATATGGCGTTGGCAATCTGCGGAAAGCCTTCGGTACGGGACACGTTGACGCCTCGTCCATCCACAATACAGCCGTTACCCATGAGCTGAGGTAACTCGTTGGCATCCTCGTCGCTCAACTCGGAATCTTCGATAATATACGCAGAGCCATCCGGATTATAAACGATTTTGCCGTCAAAATTTTCAACATCGCTGGTACTAGATTCGTCAACGACCATACTGCTTTTCTCTTTATTGCCAGCTGTGCTGATGACAGCTTCTTCTTCATCCTCGCACCCGCTCGAAGCGTCTTCTTCTTCGTCGTCGTCTTCGCTGCGATTCTTGATTATAGTCGATTCCTCCATGCACGCGTCGCCAAACTCGTCGTCGCCACCAGAACGAACGACGCTAGTCTGCGAGGTCATCTCGTGCACGAATTTACTACCGGAGGGCGGCGACGTCAAACGTTGCTGAGAACCGTCGTCGCGTCCAGCGATCAGACCTGCCGGAGGAGATGCAGTCAAATCTTCTTCAGGGCTCATTTCACCACCGCTGCTGTAGCCGATGCCGTCTTCTTCGTTATTATTATTATTGGTGGGTTTAATGCTGCCGCTACTGCCGCCACCGCTTCTGCTGCTTTGGCCAGAGCGCTGATGGTTCTCGTTGCTGGTGCTGCTGTCTAACCTTTTGCGTTTCCGCTTCTTACGCGATGCGCCGATTAGACCGGCTGCTTCCCTCTCGTCTACTGATGTTTCGCCGGCGATGGGAGAGGGCATCGCTGTTCCCGAATGTCAACCATCACAAAATGACATAATCGACGCCAGTCTATCCAATCTGTTAAACAGAAGGAAAAAAAAACATGTCGTTAGTGAAGCCGATTAAAAAGTTTGCCAAGCAATTATCTCATAAATTTGTAATATTGTGACCAATAAGATAATAGCATGCTAGTTCGAGGGTCATGGCATGTGAGTCAAGCTTTCAAAAAATATCTAGCATGATTTGTGAAATAATTATTGATTTCAATTTTTCAATTTTAAAAAAAATCATGATATTTTTTAGAAAAAATATTGACTTTTTTACGATTTTTTACAAAATTTGCCATTTTCAAAATTTTTCATGACTTTAGTAAAAACTGTCACTTTCAATGGGATGAAAATTTGATTTGTGACTTTTCATCAGAAATTCGTAACCTTTTCCGGGTTTTCTGCATAATTTAATTTTTTACAAAATCCAATAATTTTATTTTTTTAGAAAAATTAAAACTTTCAGGAATTTTGGAAACATTTTGAAAATTTTGACTCATTATGACTTTTTTAAGTCAAAAATTTTCAAAATTGGACTTTTTCGATGAATATAAAATCAATCAAATCTTGTAGTTACTTTGTTTTTGTTTTTTATAAAATTTCTAGATTTTTTAAAATGGATTTTGTCAAAATTCATGACTTTAATTTTCAAAAAATTTATGACATTTTCTTCAATGACACTATCAAAAATTTCACGTTAATCTGCAGAAATGTACACAAAATGATTTTTTTTTCAATTTCAGAACCATTTTTTGGTCTCCATATGCTCCTATCTCTTACATCCCTAGCTCGCTTGCTTCGCTACAATAGCAGGAAACACGCTCTAATATAATATATTTTTAATATCCGGTAAATACCAACAGAAGACTCGATCTACACTCACCATCGTCAAACCAAATCTAAATTCACTAATAACTCGGGCATCAGCCGAGAATACAATGAGACGAATAGCAATGGGAGGGAGAAAAGACCTTTTACCATCGGCTCGGGTATACTACACGTACCTATAGGTAGTAATTATCTCGTAATCTTTCACCTCAGCGTCATATACGAGTTTTGTTATGATTTACAACCGAAGAACCTGCGAGTCCGTGTCCACACAGATATGAAGGGATTTTGTACCGCGAAATCCAGGGCGCCAGCGTCTGCCACTGTTTCCATTTCTCTCTTACAAATGTACAAATTATCTCGTCGAGTATAAAAAACCCAGGACTCTTGGTCCCTTCACCGCACTCGGTGGCGACTTTTAAAATAACAGGCCTTCTCGCAAATACCACCTCTCTTTTACTCTAATTGCAGGCGCCATCGTCATCTCAGCATCCGTAATTTTTACGTACCCAAGGCATCAATTATACGCTATGAAATGATCGGTAAAATGATTATAACATTAAGAAAACCATCGACCGAAGTATAAGTATCCAAAAATAAGAGAAAATATTTCGATAGGTTGTCGTTGAAACTGTGTATGAGACGATGGCGAGGTCAAATGCCTCAGGGAGATCTGCTGCGCCGGACCGATAAATTTCTCGCTAATTAACCACACCTTCGTTTGGAGGAAAAATATCGCGAGAAAAGCTATACAGAGCATACCTATAGATACGTTCGACGAAGAGAACGAAGCAAACCTCCAACGCGCAACTCGATTTCTTCGACGATAATTATACGTGAAACAGTCTTCGTGCCGCTTCCGCCAGCCTCGACTAATTAAAAAGCTACTCTTTAGCAGCGCCCTAATGCTGACCAATCAACGTCGTCAATGGGCGTCGGCCATTTTAACGAATTAAATCCCATCCCGCAGCACAAACAAGAGTAACTACAGCGGCAGCAATAGCAGCAACAACGCACAGGGCACATTCCCTGCGTTCATTTCACTCCTTCTGCGCTCCTTTGCTCTGCTATATGCTGCTGTAGCTTTTTAAACCACCACACGCATACGTAGTCGTACATACTGCCTCTTGCATATACCAGCAGTACCCTTCTATATACGAAACTTGGTCGCTGCCGTCGCTGCCACCGCATCCACCACCCTGCTTTTGTTCCTTTAATTTTTGCCAACCCCTTTTGTATATGCTGAAAAGTAATGCGCCGCGCGGTACCACTCTTACACCCACTTAATGGGAAAAAAAGCCAGCCAACCCCTTTTCTTCTCACCGCCTTTACTCTTTCTCGCGCACCGCGCCGCTGCCCCAACCATCGTTCTTAAATTTTCTTTCGCCCTGCGCGTATTTTTTTTAACTCTCTTTTTTTCCTCTTACTCCTTACGATGCTGCTTTTCTCAACCCCTCTTCTCACCTCGTATCTGCTGCTGGCTGCTTTTCTCATTTTCTTCTATGTCGACGTCCCCCTCGCTCTCGCTTTCTCGCTGTATTTTCTCCTTTTCTTTTTTCTTCATCTACGCTCCTATACGTATATATATTTAAACCCCTTTTTCTTATATTCTTTTTCTTCGTCTTCCTCTGGAGCGGGTACAACAGCGGCAGAATATATCGTACCTATACGTGGAGTAGACAATTGTGTATATGTGAGTGTTAGTTCGTTTCTTTCTTTCCATCGCGTTCATTTATCTCTCCGGTTTGCTTGGCACAATGCTGCCATTGCTCAAGCCGCAGCTTCCGAACATATCTAATGAGAGTCTGCGCAATTTTACTCTACATATACGATATACCTAATGTTCCCCCTGATGCTGGTGTGCTTTGATTCGCGGGAGACGCCTCCTCTTTATTTATAATTTCTTCGACATACACGCGACTTGCCACGCTACAGCTAAAAACGAAAACGAAAAGGTACGACTGAAAATTCCCCAAATCCAGCTTAATCATTTCGCAAGAATAATTTTCGGATTATTTTATAAACAAGGATTGAGAGCTGAAATCCAAAAGGCGACCATTTTCCACTGGATTACTCATCGGTATGACAAGATTGACAGGTATGATGAGAGAAAGCAAGTCGCTTTTATAATATTAAAAAAATATGAAAATAAAACAGACAGCAGAAAAAGAGAGTGGCAATGTCTTGTGTAATCCTTCCTATTTTTAAATCCGCGTTGACATTTTTAAACACTGAATCGTTTCAGTTTATCCGAATATTTTTCCAGCACATTAATTCACGTTTTTGGTTTTGAGAGAAATAGGTCCCATTCTCATCATGCGTACGAGTGTGGGTACATTCTATTTGTAGGATGACATGATTATTAAAGCGAATTTTCCAGAAACATGGTCAAAAATTGATTTTAAAATTCATGGACGGAATTTGGCGATTGGATACTTATTGGTTTTTGAAATAAAAAAATATCACAAAAATGGAATGATATTTTTCTGACCAGATTTCTTTTATCAGATGAAGACTTGATGCAAATTTTTCAATAAATTCTAGCTAAAAGTGGTGATTCTGGGGAGGATGGGAGAGCAGGGGCAGAAAATATCGAATTCGTAAGCATTTTTTGATAGTTCAAAATCAAACTGCACTTTTCCAGGCTTTTATTCAGAAAAAAAAAATTGTGACTTTTTCATGATAATTTTCAATGCATATTTCCAACGTTATTTTTGATTTTTTTCTAATGCAAAAACAAAAAAACTTGATAAAATAAAACTTGTGATTTTTTTTCTCCGATTTTTCAACTTCTTTTGGATCTTATTTTTTTAACATGTTATTTTCAAACTTTTTTTTGAAATACAACAAAATTCGTACTTTTCTTATTTTTTCGACACTATTTTTTTATTATAGCAATAAAAATCTTGATTGTTTCACGATTCTGAAAATCAGTTAATTTTTACTCAATTTTCAATTTCTATGTGTGCACTTGAAATTTCGTCATGATTTTGCAAAAAAGCTCAAATTTTTCAAAACCAATTTTCAACTTTTTTCCATTTCAAGTACTTACAACAAATTCGTGATTTTTTTCACGATTTTGAAAACTTTCTGGCATGAAGAAAAAAACAACTTTTTTAACAGGAAAATTGAGGGAAGGAGTGACTTTTACTGAATTCCTAGCGAAACAGTGACGAATTTTGACCAAGATGACTTGTCTTTCAAATTTTCTGTTTTCTTGCAAACTTTCTTCAATATTTACCACCACTACCTTCTGAAGTAATCGGGCAATTGCCCAGTAAATTACTAGGATCGCACGTCACTGGCCATCACCTAATCCATTAAGTCCTCTTCCATCGTCACGTCTTCGCCAAATTCAATTACCACAAAAAGAAAACAGACATACTAAAAAAAAAACTATCGCTAAAAACTTCCAACTTTATTTTTCTACGCTTTCGGTAGCTTTCAAAGTACCTCAAAAGCTCACACTCGAGGTACGAGAAAAAACACCATACGCAGCAATAGCGCCTCAATTTCGACCAAATAAAAAAAATAAACACGGAATTTAATTCTAATAATCGACGAGCGACGTACAGCCCGTACCTCTATATGCCTTAATGGAGGTCCTCTCTCACTCTTTCTGATGGGATATCGATCGATCGAAAGAAAGAAAAAAAAACATTAGGTAGGTACGTATAAAGTAATACGCCAATGAAAATAATTTCATCGCCCAATAACCGAGTTACTCCAATTATCTGGAGTTACACTCCATTAAACTGTTACTAATTTATGCCGGTTCTGATTCAATGCATATACAAAGAGTAAGGTAGATGCATAGGATACCCCCAACCTAACGCAACGGTCGTCGTGTCGCGTCTCCGTACACCCACCAGCCCTGCTCCTGCGTTCTCTTATCGTTATCCATTTAGTTAATGAACAAAATGGGGGCTCATTGTACTACCGGGTACCACCAATATGTGCTAGTAATTTGTATTCGAGGTACTATGTGTATGTGTATCGAAAAATATCCAATGCAGAACCGAGCCAGGCCCGATATTAGTATATGAAATCGGGTCTCGTATATAGCATGGGCTTGTCTCTGCACTATGGAAACATTACTCTTGATATTATATCTATACATAGCAACGTAGAGGTACCTCAATATTACTGTTTATAAAGTAATATAATACTCTTCGCGTATTATGCTGTGCTAAGTATATCTACATAATAATAACAATAATAATAATACCAAATACACGGGACGTGGCTGGCTTGGAAGGGCGCTATATACATACGTACCACATACGTGCCGCATTGATTCAGCATTATACTACTTACTCGCATATATTATACCACAGCTCCACCTTAAACATGCATATATCGACCAATCGCATACGTTGGAATAATTAACACCGAGCTAAACCACATCTATGTACAAAGTTATCCCTTTTTTTCTCCTCCTGGCGCACTATTTCTCTTCTCATTTTTCATTTCTATCGCCCCTCGCCACCCTTACGACGTCACGTACGATGGTACATGTAAAAATTAGTACTTTTTCCACCCATCCCTGAATATGTCTCCAAGAAACCAGGGAAAAAATTATCCGAATTTCTTCCTTTTCTTCGTGGTTCTTCGCAAAGGCTCGCGGACCAAACAATACACCTAAATGTCCGACAGATGGCGTTTTGGTTTACGTTGAGACTTGAGAGTCACCTGCCATCGCACCTATAAAAATCTCACGTTTTTTGGTGGAATGCTGACCAGCATTTTGCATTTGCTCGTTCGCCTCATCACGTTTTTCACACCACCCTGCAACTTGCTCTCTTTACACTGAAATGCTCACTCGTGTGGATATTCAATGGATCCTTATATTATTTAATTTGCTAAAATATGAGCCCTTTATGTAGGTAATACTTTTCTCGAGACAATAATTTATATTTTACTACATTTTATACGATAGTGAACTTCTCACACATCATCATGCTCCTTCATTTGGAAACACGTCTCATCCAAAATATACCTAAGCATATATCGAGTCTAGCAGGTGAAAAAAAAAATCTACTACACTATACCGATGCTTCTGTTTATCTAATACTCCTCCATACTATACTCGTATATAAGGTGGTAACTTAAAACCTATTGACGTAGCTTTTTTCCTAGTTCGCTTCTGCTACGAAAATTATTCTTCCTTCTCCCTCGATTAACGCGATATTTCCAGTAGGTAGATATACATTGTATTAATAATGTATCCAACGCTCGAGGTGGAAAGGTATATTAAATACCCGGTGGCAGATCCAAAGATACCAATGTTTACATTTTCTAGACTACCAAGACCGACACATTTATTTTCATAGTGGCGAGAACAAGAGAAGACCAAGAACGAGAGGGATGTAATAGTATTTCTATATAATATCGTATAGCTCAGCGGGAATCTCTGACTAATCTTGGAGAATCTCACGTCTTCGTATATAAAACGTGTATTTTCCTCGAATTTCGGATTGTAGTGGTTACCTAGAGACTTGTGCCTATCTTAAAAGCGAACGTATGTAATTGTGATGAATATAAGTTAAAAATAGATTTCTAGGTAAGCATATGGTATTGTTTTGTAGTCAAAATTTAAAAAAAAATATAATTTTAATACTTTTTTTTTCAACGAAATAATTAATACAGGAATAAGGAATCCTTCCAAGTTTTTTTACTCTTCATAAGAGTAAAAAAACAGCAATAACATTATTTTTGTATCTAGGTACATAACAAAACATTGCCTTATTTTTGGAGAATCGAAGACTTGAAAATGTAAAATACTCAACTAATTCTTTTAAAAATAAAAAATTAACATTTTTCAAAAAGAAAAAACAAAAATTGTTATATTTTGAAACAATCAGAAACAAGAAACTGGCAATTTTTCAAAAAAAAAATTATTTGCATTTTTTGAAAAAACAAGAAATGGAGAAATTGATAATTTTCAGAGAAAAAACAAGGGAGCTAAAATTTTTAGAAGGGAAATAACGATTTTTTTTAAACATAAAAAATAACAATTTTTTGAAAAAAACGAAAAACTGACAACTTTCTGAAAAACAAAAACTTCACAATTAAAAAAAAAAAAAAAAAAAAAACGAAAAATTTACAATTTAAAAAAAAAATTGATAATTTACTGAAAACACAAAAAAATTACCTAACAACCTTTTGAAAACCAAAAATAGATGATTTGAAAAAACAAGAAGTTGATTTGGGGGGGGGGAACAAGATATTGACAATTTTTTGGTCAATTTTCAAAAAGAGGAAGAATAACACAATAAAGTGGCAATTCTTTGAAAAGAAAAGAAAACAACAAGAAAACTGATAATTTATCAAAAAATCCTAAAATTGGAATTTTCAAAAAAGCAAAAAAAAATGACAATGTTGGGGGGGGAGGGGGGAAGCAAAAAACTGACAATTTTTCAAAAAACATGGACAGTTTTTTTAAAAAGCAAAGCAACGTTAATTTTTGAGAAAGAAAATAAAATAGGCTAGTTTTTGGAGTAAAAAAAACTGAAAATCACTTAGGTAGGCCTACTTGAAAACGAAAAATTAGAATTTTTGCAGAAAATAAAATTTGACAACTATTATGTACACATTATGATTGACAATTGTTTAAAATTTACAAAATTGCCAATTTTTTGAAAAGAATGAAAAAATTTGCAGTCAAGCAACTGTTTGAAATCTGAAAAATTAGGTACATTTTTTTTTGTCATAAGAAAATTCACAATTTCCCTTCCACTTTCTGTAAAAAAAAAAAAAAAAAAAAGTTGGATGTTGGATACCTGCTGTAAAATTTCTCTCATCTGTTATCAAAAAATCTTGAAAAAATTTCCTTTTTTTCTAATTTTAAGCCAGGGGATGTAAAGCTTTCTTTTCCTGAAAAACAAAGCTTTTTTTTTGAAGCACTCTTTCTCAAGCCTATAAACCTGCCAATTGACTTCATTCATCGCTTCGGTTCAAATTTCACGCTACGAAATCTCCATAATAAGCTGTATTCGCCACAATTAGTACGAATTAAGTAAATCTCATTCCCATGCATTAAGACGCTTGGTCGGGACCTCATGCATCGTACGAGATAATCACAAATGCGAGTATTTTTCGCAGACCACCTTTGAAAAACCTTTGTCTTTTGCAACAGTTTTTAAATTTCTCCATTCAAACCTTCTCATCTATTCGTATTCAACAAATCGAGAAAAAAAATCTGTTCAAAAACGCGGAAGAAGACAATACTTTGGACTAAAACTCTCTAACTAATGGTTCTTTGGCTCTTTTTACAAACCTCCTCGTGTTGAAAAAAAAAAACTTTGTATCTCGCGCATATTATAGATACTTCTACTATACTTATAGGACAACTAATCGTATAAAGCGACCATTTTTTTTTTCGCCATCAAACGTTCAACTCCCTCGGTGCGTCAAAGGGTTAAATAGACTACGGTATGATACGTGCTTCTATTATCTTCGCCTATAACAATAGCCTGTCCAAATGTCCATTTTATATGTCCATAGCTATCTATATACGTAGGTACCTATAGTGGTATTTCAAAGTGGTGCTATAGATTTTAAAAATAAAAATCCAAAAATAAAAGAACAAGGTATTAACAAGTTTATTGTTTCGGGGATGAACAGAAAAAGAATACACGAAATTGAAAAGAAAATTCCTCAAAATTACATCGTCTTTGGAACCACATTTGATACCTCTTTCTTTTCCTTTCTCTTTGGGATTCGTTCACCTAGGCCTTACTGAATACTTTTTTTCCATATTTATTTGTGGATAACCTTATCGTAACCTTTTTCTCGCATCGTGCTGGGCTCATTTATCGCCATTTTAATTATCCACCTTCTCGTTCGCAGTTCGCACCATCGCCATTCAAATCACACGCAATCGTATATATAGCCACGATAATAATAATAATTCTCGCCATAATAATAAACCCATTCATTAATATGCCGGTGGTAGTTCGCGACTCGTTGCTCCTCTGGCCTCTCGCAGATATATCCAGCAGCTCCACACTCGGCTACTTTTATTGGCTGTTTACCGCGAGCCAGGCGATTTATTACCTCGCATTCGTTAGTTGCCATGTAGATGTACTATACGTTCACTTCATTTTTACCATTCGTACCATACGCAGGGACACGAAAATCGTCGTCCATTCGCGCGGTAGCTCGGCTTACTTTAATGTCTATTACCTACTACAAAAGGTAAAGAAGGCGTTACTCTGTCATAAAAACCGGGTACCGCCGCAGCAGACAGAGAGAGAAAGATCTTCGATCGGTTGCAATGATCCATCTTCTGTGCTGTGCTGCATCTAACTGCTGCATCGCATTGCTCTCTCTCTTTCTGCTTCTTTACCTGTGACCTTACGATCTCCCATCAACTCCACCTCTTCTCCAGAACTCTATACTAATAATTGCCACCGAAAGAATGAGAAAAAAAAAAGGGTAATCGGCGCATGCCCGGTCATCTTCATTCATAAAACTACACAGCTCTTGAAATCAGGCGCTAATCGACTCCTACGATGGTCAATCTTCAAAAAAACGGCACCTATGAATCCCTCTGCTATCAATGTATCATGCATCGTACATACCTTACAAATGCAGCCACACACACCGGACACTTGCCGGTCTTCTGACGACCTTGTAAGGACACCGAAGCATCGGCACAATACGTTATATAATTTACCTACATCCGAGAGAGTTTCACCGGCCAAGTGAAACAAAACAAAAAAAAGAAACAACAGAATGACGACCGACGGGGTCCGCAGGAGAGTGAAAAAAACAGCACCGAGTCCGATATCGCATCCGATGATGATAATAAAACCTGCGACGAGTCTTTTCGCGGCGTTATGTCCATACAACCCCAGGGTAGTTACTACAAATCTAATCCTCAGCAACAGTCCACACCTGGATGGCAAACGGCAGTGGCGGCATAATATAAGTTCTTTTTTCTACACTCTCTTTCACTATTTAGTATTAAGGTACGTCCAATCCAAGTCCACGTCCTCGACACGAATTCCCTCTTCCTAGTATAATTCTTCTCGAGAGCTGGGTTATAGTACCTATGGATTGTATACTTTTATAGTATACGACGTGCGTGTGTATATGTATTATGGTATATGACAGGACAATAGCCTGCACGAGGGGGAGGCAAAAGATACCCCTGCGGTTACCTTTTTTTCTTTTTTTTTCCACTGATTAACGCGCGTTCAGCCGTTTCCAGCAGGTATCGCAGGTACCTTACCTTACCTACACATACTGATAAATATACATTTCCCCCTCTTAATTCATTTGTATTTGGTTTGGCGATACATAATCCAATATCTATGGTGTCTTTCTAATCGTGATAATGGGCCAAACGAAGCGAAAATATAAGAATTTAAAATAGAAAAACAAGACAATAGGAAGCCCAAATTTTTAAATGAAAATAGCTCCATAGTAATTCTGTAGCTACCTGATCAGAATGTATCAAAATCAGATTCAAATCGATGAGATGCAGTATTTTCAACAAAATATCATCAAGACTTTTGACAGAATCCCCCCCCCCCGAATTGTCCAAATTCTAATTTTATTTCACAAATTAATTCAGAACTCCATTGCGAAAAATCATATAAGAAATGCCTATTATTTATTTCAAAATTAATAAAATTTGAATAAATAAAATTGTAAAAAATAGATGAAACTTTTCACCAATTGATATTAAAAAAACAAAATTTCTAATTAATCTCAAAAATGAAAATTTGAAAAAATTGAAAATGAGCTAAAAACGAGTAAAAATGACATAAAATTGAAAAAAAAACCGAATAAAATTCAAAAAATTGAGGAAAGTCTCTCAAGTGAAAGAAATCATAAAACTTTAGGAAAAAAATTTGAAAAAAATATAAAGATCAAATATACCTAAACAATTTCCTCGCAACAAAAAAAAAAAAAAAAAAAACTGAAAATTGGAATAATAATTGAACATTCAGGAGAATAGAGCCTTGAACCAAAGGCAGGTCTTAAGCCGACGTTTTTGGTTGAAATTAGAATTTCTGTAAAGATTTGCAAAATAATACCTCCTCCCCCAAAAAATATCAAAAATTACAACAAAAAAAATTCGAAGTCAAGCAAAAAGTAAAAATTTTTCAAAAGGAAATAGCCAGAAATATTTTTTTCGATATCAATTACCTAATTGCACAATTTATGATTTTTTTTTTTCTATTTTTCCTGATTTTTATTTATTTTTAGTTTTCTTCCATCTTTAAAGGCACTTTTAACTCTGTTTAACTCGAGTATTTTGCAACTTTAATTTTTTATTTATTTTTTGGAATTCAATTTTCATTAAAAATTTCTTATTCAATAGGTACTCAATCTATTTCTCTCTTTTTTAGACATTTCCAAGTGAATAAAAAAAATTACTTGACATTATTTAAATCATTTTTAGCAAATTTTAATCAATTTCAATCTTTCTGAATTCTCCATTTTTAAACATATTTTCATATTTGGTTTATTTTTAAGCCTTTTTATTTTAATATTCAATTTTTTCCTAAGCTTATTTTTAATTTCATTTTGTCTTTTTAATACTTTAGACTCAAATTTTTCAAAAAAAATTCGAAATGTTCATTATCCAATTTTTAGTCCTTTGTAAAAAGGTCTGCAAGGTCACACAAGTCATACAACGGTCATACCTTCAGCTAAAAATTCCTTACTTTTGACCAAAAATCAGCTTCTTACCTACTTTAAAAAAAGCTTTGAAAAAGGGAACCCCTTTCACTCATCCTCGAAATTATGCAGAAAGTGGATATTTTTTCATTCAAAATTTCAACATTCTCAAAATTTTCGCTTTTTTTGGTAGCGAGGGAATTCGCAAGCTCAAAACAATTAAAGAGAAAGAATTCGAAATGTTTCAATTCTGACGTTATCCTCTTCAGCTCCCTTTTTTTGGATTAAAATTTTGAAAATAACACGAAATCAATAAAAATATATTGGAGTTTGAAATTTTCAATTTTTGTTATGGTAAATGAAAATTTTTATTTCCTTACATAATTAGAAATTTCTCCAATAAAACTATTGATTTGGAAAAAAAACTATTTAATTTTAATTTTTTTTCCTACAGATTAATTATTCTAAATTTTCACAAATTTTATTTTGACCAAAATTTTACATAATTTTTGATTTGATTACAAATTTTTGAATTTTTTGATATTATAAAATTATTTTCAAATTCTTGAATTTTTTGATCTTTCGTAATTTTTTATTTTTTATTTCTTCAGTTTTTATTCAGACTTTTTGATTATATTTAATTTACATCACTTGCCAATGCAATTATTTAAGGTTTAGTCTTCAAGTAATTTCTATTTTTTCAAATTTTGAATTTTTGAAAATGTGTGGTCATTTTTTTTTTCAAACAAGCATCCAATGATTCATAAATTCAATTTTCAGAATTTTCCTAACGACCCCTTCCCTCAAAATAAATCTCTGATCAAGTCTGGCTTCATTTTAAGTCTACCAAAAATAGCTATATAAATTGGGATAATTTTTTGTAATTTTTTTAAACCGAATATTTTTATACGAATAAACAGGGGGAGGGGGTGATTAGCCTCAACTTGAAAATAAGGGCAATTTGAATTATTTCTAACTTTGGCATCAATTATGCAAAAAAAAGTAGTTAACTTACTCATTTTAATTTTCTTTCAAGTGCATAAGAACATTCTCAAGGTGAAAATTTGATACTCACCTGAAACAGAAAAAAGAAGAAAAAATTCGATTAGTTATAGTTGCTCGTCATTTCACATCATAAATTATTTCATAATTTAACATTATTTCTATAATATTAAACCGAGCCCAGTTACAAATGTTTCAATCAACCTTCATCTCTCAAATTGATCAAAATTTCACTCATTATACTCTCCCTAACCACTCCAACTTTCCTCAGAGCCCACACGTTACAATCGAACTAATTTCTAAATACAGGGAAATCACTCTTTACACGAAATCAATTATCGGTTTCTTCATTCGAGATTATACAATTCAATCAAAATCAACGAACGGTCCAGTGCACACGAGCAAGAGCAGTCCGCCACACAGGGACAGAATGATCGCGCTATCTGCACCTCGGCCATCTTGAATTCCACCACCGATTCGCGTATACCCAAGATCGGGCTGAAAATCCATTAAAGACAATGCGAGCCAGTAGCCAAGCAGTAGCAGTACCTACTCATCATCATCAGCATCAGCATCATCTTGGTAATCATCTCATCTCGTCGAGATACTGCACACTGTACGAATAAGTCAGTGGACCGACTTGCTCTTTGTCGCCCTCTGTGATGTGGCTGCATGTTTCACACATTCATTCATTTTTCTTTAGCTTGCAAGTTCGACTCGCTACATAGTAAGTAATTATAAACGCACGTCCTCCATTATGATTATTCGAAGCGACGGCGGCAGTTCGACTTGGAGTATCGTGATTACCGTAGAAGGGGATGGGAAAGGGGGCTACGAAGAGGACGAATTAGCGCATCGGACGTCGTTCGCGACGACGACGGTGACCGCCGTGGTAAATTTTTCCATTAGTGCTGTGAGCAGATCGACCTTCGTCCTTCGTCGTGCGATAAATTCGTCTCATTTCACGCGTCTTCGTCACACTATACACGCCATCATCGCCATCTTACTCTTCTTCTTCGTTTTGTTCTTGTATTTTTGAAGCTATCAATCTATACCTCTTGAAGATCTATACCATAGCACGTAGAGTTGATGAAGATCCACAAAAGACTATAGGTACTCTTCGAGAGGAATACCACCCTCTCTCTCTCTCTCTCTCTCTCTCTCTCTCTCTCTTCGGACTAGAGGTTCGCTGTGTGCATCGTGCCACGAATGGAATCCGCGTATAATTACCTCGAAAACCAATTACAATCGTTTCGTTTCTGTTATTTCTCTTAGAAAAAACCGCAAATCTTTATCATCTTGGTAGCTGGCGTATCATCAACGGCCACACCAGCCATAGCCATAGCGACTATGGCCGCCGACGAGCTGGGAGCTCTTCATCGGAAGGGACACGCGGCCACGTCGGTCGTAATTTAGCCGCCGAATAATTAGACGAATTATCAGCTAAAATTCATCTCCGTTGTATTCACCTCCACCGCCACAGCAGCAGCCTCAGCAGCAGCAGCAGCCCCAGCAGCACAGGCACGAATACTGACCATAGAACCAGGTCTGTGTGGTTATATACCTACGATAATAATTACCGCGCGTTTCATAATTACCTACCGACGACTACGATATGACGATGACGTGTGTGTGCGTTGGAGTTGCAGCTAGTGTGGTGCTCGTAACGTGTAATTAGACACCAAATAACGTAGCTCGGCCACGTTGCGGCGGCGCCAAAAACATACTAGGAAAAAAAACTCGCAGCACTTATATCCTCGCTCTTGTGCCCGTACGAGGCCTCCGTCCACCGTGTAGATGAGGTACCTACTATGGCTACACGGACGACCGGGTATATCTACACATAATATATGGTACCTATGTTAGGTATGATGTATTCTGTCTGCATACAATATAATACTGACCGCGAACAAGATGGGAGTGGAGGGCAGAGGGGGCAGTAGAGAACATATCAGAGTTTATCGTACTATGCTCGATGAAGATATGGATACGTGGTTGAAATTTTTTTCTGCTTCCATATTGTTTTTCTGGTTGGTTAAAAAAAAAATTAAAAAGATTGGGAGAATTTTTCTCGAAAAAAAAAAATTAATTTCGAAAAATTGACTCCTTTGAAAAAATTAAATCAACTTTTTTTTTTGAAAAAATTGAGAATTAGGTACTTATTTCGGTTTTTTTTTTCAAAGTTTTGAGAATATTTTATTGAAAAAAAAGTAAAAATTTCATATCGAAAAAAAGTTGCGAATTTTTGGAAAAAATTGAGGATCTCTCTTCAAAAAAAATAATAATAAAAAAAATGAGATATTGACTCTATTTTTGAAAAAATAAAATTTTGGGTTAAAACGAAAATCCTATCTGAGATAATGAAATGAGAATTTTTTCAAAAAGTTAAGAATTTAAAAAGTAGGTATAGGTATGATTTATGTAAAAGCTGAATTTAGACTTTTTTGAAAAAAAATCAAGATTTTCTCAAAAATGAAATGCTAATTTTTTGAAAAAGTTGAGAATAATTATTTTATTGGAGCAAAAAACTATTTGTGAAATGAATGAGACTCGAATACCAAACATAAAATTATTTATAGGAAAAGCGAGAATTTCATCTTGAAAAAACAAAGTTGAGAATTTTTCAAAAATTGAGAATCTTCCTTTGAAAAAAATATAAACATGATTCTTTTAATTGATCTCATCTTGAAATGAAAATATTTTTTGGGGATAAAATGTGAATCTTATCTAAAAAAATGAGAATTTTTGAAAAACCTGAGAATTTTTCTTGAAAAAAAAAAAACCTCAAGAAAATAAAATGAAAATTATTTTTAGAAAATGTGAGAATTTCATCCAGTAAAAATTGAATAAAAATTTTAAAATCAGAATTACCTAATTACCTATTTTAGAAAAATTGAGAACATTATCTTGAAGAAATGAAATTAAGATCGTTGGGGGGGAGGTTAAGACTCACCGAGAATTAAATTGAGTGGGCTCTTATAAAAAAAAAAAGAAATGCTAATTTGTTTGAAAAAGTTATGAATATTTTTTTGGAACAAAAAAATTATTTGTGAAATAAATGAGAATAATTTTGTGTAAAAATGCAATTCAAGATTATTTTTGGGGAAAAGTCAGAATTAATTCTTAAAAAATAAAATTGAGAATTTTTTTGAAAAGTTTTTTCAAAAAATAGCATAAGGTGGGAGGAAAAATAAAATCTGAAGTTTTTCAGAAAAATTGAGAACATTTTCTAGAAAAAATAAAATAAAGATTTAGGGGAGGAGAGGGAGTTGAGATTCATTAAAAATGAAATCGAGATATTCTTTTTAGAAAAATAGATTCTTAAAAATGAGATTTTTTCGAAAAAGTTGAGAATAAGTATGTTCTAGAAAATGTGAGAATTTTATCCAGAAAAAAATATATAAAATAAAAATTTTCTTGTGATAAATCGGGGCTCTCGTCTAAACAAATGAATTGTTAATTTTTTGAAAAAGTTGAGAACATTTTTTTGGAGCAAAAAAAAAAATTATTTGTGGAATAAATGAGAATCAATTAACACCAAGATTATTTTTGGGAAAAGCTAGAATTTCATCTTGAAAGAATTTTTTCAAATTTTATTGAGAAACTTTCTTCAAACAAATTAAATTGGCTTTTCAGGATAAACTGAGAATCTCATATTAGAAAATTAAAATTAAGATTTTATGAGGAGGAGAAATTGAGGCTCTTTAAAACAAACATTGATATTTTATTTTTGGAAAAATTGACTCTGGAAAATGACATTTTTTTCGAAAAAGTTGAGAATATTTTCTTAAAAAAAAAAAAAAAAATTGAATCTAAATTTTCTGTTTGGAAAAACTGACTTTGAAAAAATATAGGTAAAGATGATTTTCTTGATAAAAATTAATATGAGCATTCTGCAAAAATTATAAAAAAAAATTTTTTTTTGAAAGATTACGATTTTTGGAAAAAATTAAAATATTTTTTTGGGAAGAGAATAAAATTTCTATTTTTGAGAAACAAATTAGAAAAAATCCATTCAATATACACCCACAAAATTCTTACTTTTATTCTTTGGATTTCCTACATTCGTAAGTTTTTAGTTAATTCGATGCATTATCGTCCAACTACCTGAGCACCTCATTCCATTCCAACTATCCAGGACGGTGGAAGGAGCAGGGAGCAGGGTAACCTCCGCGAAAACACCGAACCACAACTTCTTCGCAGGAAATCTGCTCGCGGCTAGTTTTAATTCCAGCTTAACTGACCTTGCCCAGCCAGCCGCCCCCGAACGAACAAGAAACACACAGAGGGATGGATATGTTTAAGCTACGTCTAAATAAGTTTTTCTAATATCTTTCCCCCTCGTCTCACCCTAACCAGTGTTGGCGAACTTTTGTAATTAAAGCTGCTTCTTCGGGTCGTCGTGTGTGTTTCCTTTAAATTAAGCTTTTATTAACGAGCAACCTATAAACCTATCGGTGTGCTTTAATTCTTCATCCCCCTCCTGTGTCCCCACACTCCTTCTACATCACCACGTGTTAGTTGTATGTTCATCGCTAGTTAAAAGTTGAATAACTTTTTTCTCTTTTTTTTTTCTCTCAATCTATCTCATTCTCTCCCTCTCCCTCTTCTATAGTCGGTACTTTTTCCAACGAATGAGATTTTTTTTCTCTTTCTTTTTCTTCTAACGTATAATACGTGTTTAATTAATTTTCGATTTTTCATTTAGTTTAATTATAAAAGTATACGAGTCTGTGGGTACTTCCCTCCCCAAAAACTCCAACGTCCATTTAGCCCCACATTCTTTCCACGCGCGGTTAATCCTCTTCGGACCAGATCAGACTACGTTAGCGCCATCATTATCATCGCAGACGCCACCTTGTATATCTGTACACCTTTGTAACGGGATTATTCTTATCGTGCTTTTTTGTGGCTATCTTCGCGACACTTCCTGCGATGTCGTAAATATTGTTTTTGTTTCGGTATAGATACAAATGCCTTTATATTTATAGTGGGTTTTGTAAAAAAAAAACAAAAAAAAACTTCGCCTTTCGCAATAAATTACATAGGTCTAGGTACCTCTCCCGATCAACATTTTTTTTTCTCCCTTTTCCATTCGTATTTACAACGTGTCGTAAAATTGACGAAAAAAGTTAGGTTATATGAGACAACAAACCACTTCGAAAATAAAAAACTTTCTTTTGTTTCTCGCACGTCTTTCTTCTGGTCCTTTTTTCCTTTCTTTTTGTTTAGCCTAAGTGAACCTCGCAGACACCGCGTCGTCGATAAATTGTAGAAAAAAATTATCTGATAATGCTTTTAATGCTTTTCAGTACCTAAATCTGTTCGTTTGCCGGCGTTAATAGGTTTAATTTTTGAAGAAAAGAGATTGATGAACTTGTGTGAGGAATTTTTCAGTATCAGCAATTTCCTGGCGACGAAATTTTGAAATCTTGGTGATAAAAATTATCATTATTGTTTTCCCTTTTTTTAAAAATCTTTTTCAAAAAAATAAATAATGAAACAAAAACACTTTCATTGCTCCTCGAAGTGTTTTTTGGGAAGAATTTGAAGATTTTTTTTTTTAAGAAGGAACCATTCAATTTTTTTGTGAGAAATTATGAAGATTTTTTTTTTTTTAAAGGAACAACTCAATCACACTTCTTTTTTCATTTTCCAAGACTATTCCCCAGAACTGCTCAAACTAACTATTTTTTCAACATTTCACATCATCAAAACAGACCCGAATGAATAATAATTTATTACACGAAAAAAAAGAACTCGCCACAGCCAGTCCATCCTCAACACACACGTCGAATTACCATGCTCATCGACACGTATCCGATCACATACCAACTCATCAGCACAACCCACGTCTCTAATTAACGACCGCCAGAGAAACCCTATTAAATCTGGAAACCTCAATCATCTATCCACCAAGCACCCATCTCTCCTATCTCTCTGATACCCATTAAAAATAAACCAAAGGAGAAAAAAATCCTCGCACAAATCACCTTTATATAACAGATAAATGACCCTACAATCCGAGCACCGCGCGAGAGAGCGACTCATTCATAAGTTAAAATTTCATTGATTAAGGTAAAAAGGGAAAAAAACCCACACTGGACGTACTAATTTGGTAAAAATAAATTATACAGCGGTGATCGTCTAATCTGAACATCGACCAGAGATCGTATCGATCGTTATTTTCAATACGTACATGAAAATATCCTCTTAGATGATTTTTACGACATTTGGATACTTTTTTCGAACACCACGAGAGGGACGAGGGGGTTCACTTCACACCTCTTGATTAAATAACCCGAGTTGTGTTTTTTTCTTCTTCTTCGATCGTTATTTGTACGTTTTACTAATTTTAGTACGTACGAATCGACACGAGTTTGATTTTTTACGACGAGATGACTGTATGTTCGATTACGAGCTGTTCACCTCATCTTTGCTTCTCCCTGCCTCTCTCTCGCCAGCTCAGCTAATCGTCTAATCGTGGTTTTCCTCCTCTCTCTCTGGCGATGGCGGTTCCTCTGTCCCTCCTGGCTCGATTATTCGATCTCTCCTTCATTGATGTCTCATCATCTCGAATCGTATTAGGTGTTCTTCTTCTAATTTTTTTTTCTTCGTAGACGATACCGTGTGTACATAATGACTCGGCTGTATTTAAGTTGATTTTATAATTAACGCGAGCATAGCCACAGATGAATCAACTTTTTTTAAATGGTATTTTATAAGCTGTATTTGAAGTACCTTTTCTTTACAGAATTTAAATTTTTTCATAGGGAAATTACTCGAAAAATTGGAATAAAATTAGATCATATGGAAAGGAGGAGCAAGAGGGGGGTACTTTCGTCGAGATATTTCACTTTGAAAAATAAATAAGGTAAAAAAAAATTATCTAAGACTCCCACGAACTTCCATAAATCTCTAAAAATTGACTTATCTTTGAAAAAAATTCTAATCTGCACAAAAAGCATCTCATCTTTACGTAATTTCCATAATTTTATAGAAAAATTATTTCATAACTCGAAATAAAAATTAAATCAGGTCGAAACGAGGACAAGGGTACACTTTCCTCTCGTCCCTCGTCATAATTCATTGTTTTAAAAAAATTCCAAAAATACACCCAAAGACTCCCACGAGTCTCATAATTCATAAATAAATCCACAAATTGACCCATCTCTGAAAAACCCTCCCAATTCGACAAAAAAACACATCGTCCACCTGGAAAAAAATTTCTTAATGACTGTACAAATTCATCGAATCGTTGCCACTCGCCGAGTGAGTTGAATTCATAGCAAATTTATTCGCGAAAAACCACGACGATCAAGACCCCCCAACCGAGCACGACGACGATTAATCCATGACTCATCTCAAACATACATCTCGCGATCAAATAAAACCTCGAATAGACCGCGTAAATCGTCTCAATTGGCGCATTAATTACCTCTGCGGACGTTTGCAAACCGGACCACGAATATTTTCTAAACGAATTAGCGACTTTTAAAAACTACATAGCGAATCCTTCTTCAGGAGGCTAAAAAAAAAGAGTAGAAACGCCGCTGCTTTGCTCCGATCCTCGAGTCCATTAATTTATACGATTTTTTTCACCTTTCTCGCTTTGCACGTTTATTGTATAGTTTATCCTTGTTATTGCTTCTTTTTTTTCCACACGTAAGCATCGAGTCTGGAGCTAGGTACATTCACGTCAGCGTCATATCGTATGTGTAGAGTCGTGTCGCGTCTTGGATTCATTAAATAATCCGCCCACGGATCGCCGAATTTATGTACGTATTTAATTTATCTTGTACCAAATTAAACAACGCCGATTTTTACGTGTAAATTGAAACGAGGGGTTCTCAGAGAGAGAACTGCGGATATGTTTACGACCGGTCTGCCATGTACTGTGGACCCACCGAGTACAGAGTGTGAGGTGTACAGATTTATACTCGATACGTCGGGTGTTGAATGTTAATGCTTCTTTTATCACTAGACCATGGTATCGTCCTCTCTCTGCACAACATATTTTCCTATCTTTTTCACTTAGTTTTTCGTTTTCCAAAGACCACAATGACCCTATCTCCCTATATTGCTCGCGCTCGTACCACCACCAGTCCACCACGATCGAATTTAGTCTGCGTCTGGTGGAGAAAAATCGTTATCTGATGAGTTGTTGTTGTTGATTCTACTATTTCTACTTTGCACTAGGTACATATAGCGAATCGTCTCCGGGGTGTTTTGATGTCACAGCATCGCGGTGTCTTGTTGTATGGAATTAGAGATGGTCATTTCTCTTCTCTCGATCCGACTTTGTTCTCATTTACCCTATTTTTAGGTGGCTTTCTGTTTTGTAATCTTTCATTTATCGGTTTACTAGTTCACTTGTTGCAGAATTGTCTAAAAAGAAGACTTTGAGGTATACGTATGAGCTGATTTTCATTTTCAAATTCATATTGATTTTTTTCAAATTTTTTGACTTTTCTTAAATTTTATAAATTTTTAAAATCATAAAAATTTTGAAAAATTGAAAATTGAAAATTTGAATTAAATCCAAAATTACTGAAAATTGAAAAAAAAATAGAAAAAATTGACCATGAAAAAATCAGATGAATATTGAAAAATATTACAAATTTATTAAAATTAAAATTGGAAAAAAATTTAACAACATTCAAAAAAAAAATCTGAATTAATGAATTGGGAAAAAATTTCAAATTAAAAAAATCTAAAATTGTGAAAGAAAATCGAGTTTGGAATTAAATTTTAAAAATAACCACGAAGAAAAAAACTAACATTAAAAATAATTTCAAAAATGAAAATTGGGGAAAAATAAAAAAAAAAAATCTAATTGAAAAAAAAATGGAAAATTAGGGAGGAAAACAAAAAAAAATAGAGTTTAATGTTGAATGACTGAAAAAAAAATCAACAAAATTGAAAACATTTGAATGAAATTCGAGGTGACTGAAAATTAAAAAATAAAAATCAGAAAAAAATTATCATAAAAAAATAAGCCAGATATTAAAAAAATAATATATATTTTGTTGCCCAATTTTTTTGTGATGTTCATTTTAATAAATTTGCAATTTTTTCCAGTGTTTATCTCATTTCTCTATGGTCAATTTTCCTGATTTTTTTTCAATTTTCAGTCACCTCAAATTTAATTCAAATGTTTTCAATTTTTTTTCATTTTTTTTTCTCTATTTTTCAGTTATTTAACATTCAACTACAATTTTTATGTTTTCCTCCTAAGAATAAATTGGGAAAAAAATTCTAGTTGAAAAAATCGAAAATTGAGGAGAGAAATCAAGGATTGGAATTGAATTTTAAATGACTGAAAAATAAAAAAAAATCAGAAAAAATAACTACGAAGAAAAAAAATTGACGAATCATGGAAAATCATTTCGAAAATGAAAATTACTAAAAATTGAAAAAAAAAATCAAAAAAAAATTCAACTGAAAAAAATGGAAAAATAAAGAGGAAAAGGAAAAAAATTGTACTTAAATATTAAAATGACAAAAAAATCACCACAAAGAAAAATGAAATTCAGAAAAATCGAAAATTAAAAAATTGCAAATTATTCAAAAAACTGTAACTCATTTTAAAATGATCAAAAACTGAAAAAAAATATTGAAAAAAACTGAAAAAAAATTCAGCTTAATTTGGAAAAATCTGTTTCAAAAAAACACCCAAATCAATCCACACAATTCTACAACTTTTACGATATTTTTTACACACCACTGAACCTTGTACCTCTCTCGCACATCCCAGCTTTCTACAAGTTTATTCGTACACCTATATTTGGCACAATATGGCCCGTTCTTCTTCATTCCACCATGGCTGATTTTATTCAATGATAACCTGGTGGCGGAGCCTGACATTCGTCGACGAATTATTATTAATTTAAATTAATTAATATCTGCTTCTTAAATCTTCTTCTCGCCTCGCATCATCGTCGTCCAAGTCGTGTTCTCCTAGTTTCTCGATCGTGTTACAAGTCGCATATCGTGGCGGTACCATAAACTCGTATATATACCTGCAGAAGGAATATCATCGTAAAAAAAAGCAAAACTGGTCCTCGATCGCCTCTCTGTCTCCTCTGCTCGGATCTCACTCGCGTATACTTCTGTTTACACCTACGCTGATAATCGAATTCTATCGCACCGCCAGCCGCACAGAGGAATTTGTACAACGTGTTTCAAGGTTGGTTAAATTTTTACCAAAGACCTATCTCTCTCTCTGGCTTTGGCACCGTGCATTTTTTTCTTCTTTTTCTTAACCCTTATGGAATATTTTCCCATCCACTTTCCACAACTTTACTATCCCCGCATTACAGATTCTCGAATGAACGATTCATTTCACGTATTTATGCCTCTCTATGGCATTCTTCCTGGAGGGGAAAAAAATAAGAAAAAAGACGTGCAATGTAAACAGTGTGATTCGACCTCACACGCAGGTATTCACGCCATCACCGAGAGCAATTAATACGACAGAACGACGAACGAGACGAGATAAGTGAAAAAAAACACCTTTATAAAACCATCTTCGGCTTGTCATCTTCGATTTACATCATCTTCATCAACCTCTTCGTACTCATTGCCCTTTTCTGCTGTACTTAATTTCTACGTTTAATTTTTCGCTAGCCTGCCTACTACATGTATCCCATATAGCATAAGTACACCTCGACCAAACCAAAGCGACGTCTAAAATTACCTATTTGATGAAGAAGGAGAAAAAAGAAAAAAAAAACAGCAAAAAAATTCCCATCATATCGTAAAAACAAATGAGGCCATCGACTTGAAAATCGTCGCCATCGCTGCTGCGCGTACCTATACATAAGAATTTGCGAAGAATATGTATATTATGATCGCGTAGGTAATTACCTCGAGTTATTATTAGAGTTGTTTTTTCTCTTTTCACTTCTTCAACGCGAATGCTGGGCAGCTTAATTTGATTATGACTCGATAATTTACTTCTCTATTTTTTTCTCCATATTTAGTATTATCATTATGCATTTTTTTCATTTTATTTGATTAGCGTGTAACCTATTTTTTTCATATTTTTTCCTCGTGATTTCTTTTTAGTGTGGTTTAAATTAATACCACCGATTACGATTATTTACCTAGGTATTTCAATCTTTTCTTTCCTCGAATTATCCAGTAGAATTGATGTAAGCGGGTCGAGAAAAATGGTAGAGGTTTTAATTCGTTCGATGAAATAATTTTTTCATTTTTTATTGGATTTGGTCATTTTTTTGTATTATTCCACTCAACAACTAAAAAAAAAAATTCATCGATTATGTAGAAATTTCAATTTTTTGTGTTGAACAATTTTTTTAGTTTTCGCGTGATTTGGAATTTTTTTTTTATAATTCGACCCAACAGCTGTAGGACTTCTTGAGCATCAATTTTGAGAAAAAATTCATTGATTATGTGGAAATTTTAATTTTTAGAGTTGAACAATTTTTTTGAACCAATTTTTTCAATTTTCACCAGATTTGGCTATTTTTTCGTATCATTTGACCCTACAATTGTAGGACTTCTGAAGTAACAATTTCGAGAAATAATTCATTAATTTTGTTGAAATTTGAATTTTTGAGTTGAAAGATTTTACAATTTTTTCGTAAATTTTTCAGTAGTAGGGAGGAAATTTACGAAAAATTGCAAAATCTTTCAGAGTTAAAAAAAAATCAAAGAAAATCTTTTAACTCGATAATTAGAATTTCAAAAAAAATGATCAATTTTGTTCTTGAAATTGGTACTTGAAAAGTCCTACAAATGTAGAGTACTTTTTGTTGGAAAATGGATTTTTTTTTCATTTCAGCATCGTGTGATTTTTATTTTTTTTGAAAATTATTTTAAAAAATTTTATTAAATTAATTTGTTCAAATATCTACCTATCAAAAATGATTTAAAATTGATAAAAAAGGTAGAATTTAGCAAGTTATCAAATTTTTTCGAATTTTTAAATAGTGAACAGTATATTTCTTTGCGGGAGGAACGGAGAGGGAGGGGAGATAGGGATGGAGAGCTCTATCAATGATTTAACATTTACAACTTGAAAATCCTCAAAAAAGGTAGAATTCTTGAATTAACTTTTAAAAACGTTATCAGTACTTCTGACGTCATTCTAGAGAGATCTATACTTGGCTATAATAATTTTTGCAATTTTTACTTGAATTACTAGTCGAATACAATTTTTTAAATTTTCATTTGAAATTATTTTTTTCAATGATATTTACCTATTTGAAAAAAATAAAAATAGAATAAAAACATTTCTTTGATGGGGAAGGGAGAGGAGGGGAGAAAAACCTAAATTTAAAAAAGTTACGAAAAACCGCTTATTTCTTGAAAATACTTTTTAAAAATTTTTATCAAAAATATTTTATCTTTTTTGAATTTCCTTTTTTTTTTTTTTAATTTTTACTAGAGAAAAAATGATTATGCCTACGTACTTCAATTCTTCAAAATGGAATTTTGAACAGAGTCGAAAGGCTTCAATAATTTTCAAAAAAGAAAAAAATCAGTTTTTAATAAAAATAATTTTGAATTTCTTTTTGAATTATTTTTTCAATTTTTACTTGAAGGAAAACATTATTATATCTAATACAAATTTTTTTTTTCAATAGTATGACTTTAAAATTGAAAAAAACAAAAATTTAAAAAATGAATCGCGTATTTTTTGAGGATAAGGGAGATGTAAAGAGACCTTACATCTCTAAAACTTTTTCAATTTTTACAGGTTAGAATATTCATAGTGAGTTTTCGAAGATGAGAAGAACTGATTTCATGCAAAACACATCAAAATTAAGCCTAAGAAAAAAGAAATGTGAAGTTCAGATTTTATCTTATCAAATTTCGAAGATAAGAGTTTGTATTTTTCAGATTTTTCAAAGGCTGCCTATTATAAAAGGATGAGAACACTGGTGAATAGTTAAAATTTGAGTTTGAAAAAAAAAAATGTTTTAAACATATTATCAAATATTTTTTCATCGACAGGTTTCCAAGAACAACTTAATTTTATCTAGTAGAATTTTTTTCATCTTCGATCATTAAAATTTTCTAACAAATGAACAAAGCCATCACTTCCAGACTTATTCATCACCTTTCAAAAATTAATAAAACACAATAAAACATCACTCAAATGACCACAATTTACAACCACAACGAAAAAAATTTTTGAAAAAGAAATTCATAGAATTTTTCAACAAAACGATCAAAGTATCTATAGCTAATTGATTTTTTTCCATCTCAATTCTCAACCCTGGTCTGGCTTTTGTTCTTCCAAACAACAACATTGGAATCCGATCACCTCGTCTTCATTATCCACAATAGGTACCTTAAAAACACTTCTCTTTAATGAATCCTCTCACCAGCAGGCTCGTCCACTTCATTATTTTTTTTTTTAGGGATGCAGTTTTAGTATACAATGCTATTTAAATAACAGTACGAGCCAGTCTCACTACATAGTTAGCCAAGCGTATATACGAGTCAAAGACGCCATTTTAATGCACTTCGAGTCATTCCAGACCAGTGATCGGTCAGTCGCGGTATTCGCTTATGCGCATATGTCCATCCATTAATCAACTTCATTGGTCATGCATTGTCTCGCTTATACGAGTAGATAGATAATATACAGTTGCATATTACACATGCCAAGACTACTCCAGACATTTTTCTTTTTTCATAAAATATTTCGGCGACAGTCTATTTTCTCAGGAGCACAAATTTACCTATTCAATTTTTCAAAATCTAGGTCAATTTTTTTTCTCATTTAAATTCTTTGAAACGATTTCGGCGACAGTCTTTTCTCCTAAGAAGCACAAATTTACTCAATTTTTCAAATTCTAGGCCAATTTTTTTTCATCATTTTAAATTCTTTGAACGAATCAACATCTCATCAGTAGCAGCCAATCGAAAGACTCTTCAAATACTTCAAAAAAAAAAAAAAAAAAAAAAAAAAACAGACTCAAACCATGTTCAAATATCCATCTAGTTGTTGTACAAGTACTTGGAGATAATTTTTACATTATTATGTTGACATTTCTCACGCACGAAATCGCTGCTGTTGTTGTTGTATGTTTAAATTGGCCGGCTCTCGGGTGCTACTCCACAGTCCACGAGTCCACATCACTACAGCAGTAATTTAATCGTATAGTGTACATTTTGGTATAAATGTACATACTAATTACGTTTTATAGTTTGTTTTTTCTCGTCTGCCCCTGCTCGCAACGACATCCTGCTCCTTGTTAACTCGTGATTTAGCTATATTATCGCATCGTGGTCCGATATGTACACTATATACATATTAATATCGTATACATTCGTTCGGTTTATCGATGATTTAGTGGCATGTCGTGGTCGTTGGGTTCGCCAATGTAACACACAGGCCGATCCAAAAATTTCTAGGTAAATAAATTGTGAAAATTAAATACGCCTGGGCAGCCAAAATGGATAGGTACGTTGAGTATTCAAAATAGGTATACTTATACACACGTAAATATTTTCCCGCGTATTAATAAATTATTTATACGGCGCTGTGGCCGTCGTCTTTCCGTAGGTACTGGTCATCATTATAATCCCACCCTGCTGCTGGCCATACCACCTCGTATTATTATTGCCAGCACACACACACACACACACACCCTCTCCACTCTCACTCCAACCCCCTCAAATAATAATCGACTACATAGTAAATACGAAAATACTATAGAAGGTGCTTTTTTTTCCTAACCAATACACAAATTATCGACCAATAGTATATTTTTTCATCGCCATCGGTCTATCTCCCTTTCCTCGCCTCTCTGCCCTCAAAAATGACATTAAAAAAACGTTAATTTATGCATAATATTTCGGCAAGTGGCAAAGCCCTGCATTTTCGCAATACCTAAATATCTCTATATGCGACAAACTCGTCTACTTAATGTCTTTAAAAATTAAAAATACACAAAATTGAAAATTACGACCATTAAGAGAAAAAAATATACCTGCCTGGCTAATTCGACGTCGCTTCGCGATTTTTTATAATTTTTATAATTATTTTCTCGTACCTATTCGAAAGCCTCAAAACACCCTGTTTAAATACTAATTGCTCTCATCGCCACGCTAATCGCTACAGCGAGTTAGCTAATCAAGATATTCCAGGCCTGTTTCATGGTATTTAAAAAAAAAGATATACCTAGTATGAGAATCCATTCGAGAAGATTATTTGCAGTTATTTTTGCCAGCTCGTGATCGTAAAATAATCGCGTGTTTATTTTATTAGTCGACCTATAGGCTCGATTTACTTTTTTACTCTGAACTGGGCCATTATACCGGGTCGTTTTTGTTGATTTAGGAGGTTCTCTTTACCCTTCATCGTCGCAGCACCGAACCTAGTGCGAATATTATATGCAGAAACGTTTTATTTTGGTAGAATAGTAATTTTAGCGGTAATTAGCTCCTTCCTCTCCCGTCTGGCGACTAATTACTAATTAACTGCTAACTTTTTTTATTTGCAACTTGTCATAATTCTGAGGCACGATATTCATAAACTGATGGAGACAAAATGTACCTATATGAAGCTATTTCAAGGGAGGCAAGGTATCTATCTACCTACACAAAATGCTCAAACGGTGAGATGATATTCGAAGACAAATAAAAAAACTTAAAAAAAAAGAAAAACTGGTCATCTTTGCGAGCATAAAATATATCAAGGTTTTGCCTGAATTAATAATCTTTCGAATGAGTGTGGTATGTAGGTTTTTCGAGTACTATTTTATATTTATTTATTTGTTGTTTGGTTTATTTCAAAGACACGACGACGAGGCGACGACTGACCAAATGAAAAAACAAAAGCTAAAAATATAGGTATACGACAAAAATCAGGTAATGCGTTGATTTACAGTTGTAAAAGTTACTTAAAAATTTCAACCTAGATCGTGGATTTTTTTTCTCTGACTTTTAGGTTTAAATTACGGTTTTAATTAATGGGTACTCAATTTGGCCTCAATTTATTAAACCCATCCTTTAAGAACAGGGCTTTGAAATGATTTTTTTTTCACTTGATTTTTTTATTTTTAGTTTTTTGTACGTAACTGTGATTTTTTGAATTCTTTATTTTTTTTAATAATTAATTTTGAGCCAACAATTCCTTCGATTTTTGATTTTTTTTTTTCTAATTGAGAATTCTTTTCAATTTTTTCATTTCTTTTTTTTTCAATTTGGAAATTCTTTCCTTTTGAACCCACTATTTTTAATGTTTTTAGTTGACAATTTTCTTCAATTTCCCATTTTTTTTTAATTTGGAAATTGTTTCGTTCTGAGCCTATTTTTTTAATTTTTTTTTTCAGTTGGAAATTTCCATTTTTTTCTACTTTGGAAATTTTTCATTTCTTCAAAGTTTTTATTTTTTTTCTGTTTTGGTTTTTCCATAATTTAATTTTTTATTTAATCTCGATTTTTTTTTTCAAATTATCAACTTTCAGCCAACTATTTTTCGATTTTTAATTTCTTTAAATTGAGAGAGGTATCTTCAATTGTTAATTTTTTTTCTACTTGGGAAATTGTTTCATTTTGAGCCAAATATTTTTGAATTTTCATTTTTATTAATTTTTAGTAGAGAATTTTCTTCAGTTTTTCATTTTTTTTTCAATTTGGAAATTGTTTAATTTTTTCAAAGATTTCATTTTATTTCTGTTTTGGTTTTCCCATATTTTTTTTTCAATCCAGATTCTTTTCAACAGCAAATTGATTGCATCTATTTTTCGGTTTTTTTTCATCAGTTGTAATCAAATTGGTTAGAGTAGGTATTTTTTTAAATTGTGAATTATTTTATTGCGGATTTTTCCAGATTTCAGTGCTTTATTTTTTTAAACCAGTTAAGTATTTTTTTTTCTTTAATTTCCCATTTTATTTCAAGTTTTGTTTTTTCCAGATTTTCATATATTTTTTCTTTAATTGCCAATTAGATCCAACTATTATTCAATTTTCAATTTTTCTAGTCAATTTTTTTCAAATTATTGGTCAAATGTTTCATTTTTCCCATCATTAATTTTATTTCATTGCAAATTGGTTGCAGTCTTTTTTCAATCGATTTTTTTTTTAATTTTGCTGGTCATTCCTTTTAATTTTTTTTTCAATTTCTGAATATTTTTTTTTCATTTTTCAGAGTTGTCAAATGTTTGCGATCATAACACAAAAACTGGACCAAATTCGCTATTTTTTGGATCATTCGTCATCGTTGAAAAAGGGGATCATTCGATTAAGATTTTAACACTTGCACTATGTAGTCGTCAGATAATCGTCTCGTATTCTACGAACCAGTCACATCATTAAAACATATTATCGCCTTTCAAATCTTTCATGTGTTTTTTTCAATATTATCCCCATTCAGGAAGGTTCCGAGCTTCTGGAAAATGTTTGCAGAATTTTTGAAACATTGCATTAAATTCCTGTAAAAATAATTAATTACATAGTCTATTTTTGAAATAATTTTCAAAATTGGATCGAATGCCTCCTAATGCTCAGCTTTTCAATGAAAATTCCACAGCACTCTATAATTATAATTCCAAGAAAAAAACTCATTTTGCTTTTTAATTCCGAGATTTGCGCCAGTTGACACTATATCATACGATTAAATATCGTTATAAAGATATTATAATCCTCCTCAAACACACTGTCTCTTACATTGAGAGCTCTTTGATAAATTACTTTACAAGATTTACCTACATATTAAGTATATAAGTAAGTGCACATACATATACACACTTACGAAGTGAGACCGTCGTCGTCGCCGTGGTGCGAATTAATGCGACGACGATAATATTTTATAATTTGTGTAGATTAAACTTTTTTCCTCCACTTGGACTATAAATCCGAGAACCACGGTCTCGAACTCGCCATTTGTCACCTTCGGTTCTATACTTCTCCTCTCGCTCTTCTTCAGACCGATAGACAGACCACAAGATATCTTCTTCTTATACTTTTACATCTTTCACGCATTACCAATTTACCACCTCTATCTATTTCTATATAGGTGCAAAATACGATTTTTAATTTATTTCAATCGCACCCAGATCGCCGCCATAGCTGCGTGATTAATTGCGGCGTCTTCGTCTCTCTGGCACGAGTAATTTATATGCGACGTAATTCGTTCGTATACCTATATAGATCGATTACGACACATTGAAAAAATATATTAATAAATTCGATTAAGTAGTTCTTCTATAGTATAAGTATGCCTAAGTGAATGAAAATCCGATTATATTGCCAAAATTCCGCGCTGAAAAAATCCGTTCAAAACATTTTTCCTTTTAAAAAAAACAACAACAACAAGAAAAATAAAATCCGATTTATTTTATAAGTACGAAAACGACTTCAAATATAGAGAAAAATCCTCATTTTTATAAAAATAACCAAATTCTTATTTTTTAAAATTTTTTTCCCCTAAAAAAACACTTCTGAAAAAATCTCAAAAAAATAATGAAAACATTTTTCAGATTTTTAAACATCGAAAAATAGCAGAGAAAATGAAGGAAAAGATCCTTTAAAAATATTTTTACCCTGTAAATCTTCGTCGAAATTGAGTGAAAAAAATTCCAAACGAATATTTCTTAAATTGAAACCGATTAGAAGATATTTTCATGCTCTTATACGGGGAAAAAAAAAATCGCGTGATCACTTATTCGAAAACAAACATTAGGTATAGGTATAGGTATTTTTTGTCGTTGGAAATGTCCCTCAAAATCTATACTAAACTGATAATTTATTAATTAGAGAAATCCTTCGATAAACACAACGTCTACTTCATTATTCGATTAACACGATATTATAATAAAAATATGTATTCCTCCTATCCCAAAAAACCACAAAAAAAAATTAACACAGACAGAGCCACTCTAATCAACAATTCAACAAACCTTATTTCAACATATCCGAAGCAAAGACCAAGGACCAGGTTGAAATTTTCCCAAACTAATAATTACCAATCTCATCGCCTTATATGCATATTAATATACCAAGGAATCGACGAATTGGTGTACAATACACTAAATCGAGTTTATTCAATATTTATACACCTTATTAGCTACTTTATTAAATATATACCTTCTCTGCTATCTTATTACTAATAATCAGTAATCACCACGTCACCAATACAACTACACACACACAGATACAGGCTCGATTGCCCAAAAAATACGCACCAACACTGGCATACGTAAAAGTGCCCTAAAAATCGTCATCCACGTCACGCATAAATATTCCCGAATTGTCGTAAAATCGTAATTTGTTTCCAATTCGTCGTCGACTACATAGTCGAAAATAATATAAATAAAATCTAATTAAAATGCTACCTTAATTACCGTATTAAACGGCGCGCCGGCCTTCCTCTCTTACCCTCCCAAAGCCCATATGCCTGTCGCTTGGTACTCGAATCAGCACGCTATTCAAAGTATACCTATATTTTATCGATATATTGAGTATTTAATTCAGTTTTCGGTATCGTAAAATTTTATTATATTGATTTTCGCCATCGAAGAACGATTTCTTTTAAAATACCTCCCCCCCCCCCCCCCTCGATCTCCTTGCTAATTTCTTTTGCCCTCTTTTTGGTTTTTTAGTCGCAGAAATACACTGGATACATTTCCATCTCACTAATAGCATGAGTTTTTTATTTTATTTTACAGAAAAAAATCAAAGAAAAATAAATAAATAATTAGTTACTAGCCTACGTCTCGTTTAAAGTAATTTTTGTAATAATTATTTTTTTCCCATTCCATCTTGAAAAAAGATAACAGCGCCTAAGTCACTGGTTTTTTGACTGGTTTCATCGGCTATATTCGCTGTAGTATTTTAATTACGTGAATAACTAATAATTATCCTATTTTAATCGTTATGTGGATTAGTCGTTCTAGTAATGGCCTTATAAAAATCATTCAAAAGGCAGTTATCATTCTGTATGCGGCGATGTTGTTAATTTATTGTGATGGGAAAATAATTTCTTGATTTTTTTTCTCAGAGATAGTCTAAAAACGATAAAACGAAAATGTTGGACAAAAAATACCAAAATAGTTAATAATTTTGATAGAAAAAAAAAATGTTTAAAAGCACAAAACATGAAAATTTATTCCGAACAAAAAATCCCAATTTTTTTCACCTGTAGAATCGTTGAATTTTAAGGAATCCAAAAAACACCTTTTTTTCAAAACAATCCTACATCTACTTCAAAATTTATTTTAATCAGAAAAAGATATTTAAATCCAATTCCAATAATTACAAAATTTTTAAAGAATATACAAATAAAAATTAATCTTCAGAAAAAATCAATTAAATTATCAAAAATTCCGATTTTTTTTACAAAATTTACAATTTTTAAAACAAATTTATACCAACAAAATGTAAAAACTGCACTTTTAACCTCAATTGGAATATTTTTTTGAACCTCCACAAAAACCAAAAATTTCACAATACATAATAAATTATATATTAAGCTCAACGTTCCTAGAATTTTAAAAAAAGTATACAAATAAATCAATTTGAAGAAAAAGTCATGAATCTTTCAGAAATTCAAGTTTTCGTTTTTTTTTCAACAATCAAAATTTTTAAAGCCCTATTCAGACCAAAAAATGACAAAATTTGTTCTTCGAGTTCAAATGGATTTTTTTTTGAATCCACAAACACTCGAAAAAAATCAAACCAAACACATTTAATCCCACATAAACGTAGTTACTTCCAACTAAAAATTATAAAAAAAAGGAAACAGGTTTTAAAAAAATTATAAAATTAATTCAAACTAAAAACACATCCACTAAAATTTCCAATTTTTCAAAAATTCAAAAACTTAATTTTTTTCAAGAACTAAAAATTTAAAAAATCAATTTAAACCAAAAAAATCCAAAACACCTGAAAAAATAAAAAAAACACTAAATTCGATCTATATAAAAATCATCCACCTTGTATTTCACATCTCAACCCCATCTTTACCACCTGATATGCAAATAGGCACCATCTCCTTCCTGAATCACCACAAAATTACCATATCACTTCGCCAAACCATACCTGCGACTTGATATCTCTCCACGAAAGTCTCGTGCCTGGCAAAATACGAATCAAAAACACACCTGAGTTTGCTTGAATCGAGCTCCCTCAAAAATTGTATCATTGCCACGAGCCACCAACTCATAGATATTTAAATCTATACACACCACGAGTCATCTCTGCAGCCTTTAAAGGTACCGGACTCGTGCCCGTTATGAGGTACCTATCTAATTTGAATATTAAAATTTTTTCTTGGTACCGTCTTTCTCAACAAAGGTATCAACCTACATTTTAATGATCATCTTTAGGAATATATGCACTCGCGAGGTATACTAATTTGAATACCTTTTTATAAACGTAAATGGCATCGTCGTCAATATTTAGACAAACTCGCCATCTTTATCTTTGGCCTCGCGTGTGCTGAACCAAATACGATGCTCTTATCATATGCAAAATAGGCACCATCGTATCAACAACTTATTTAAATATCTGCTGTCGATTTTACCGCACAGCACCCTATTCCAGTATTAATGATCAACCTGACTCGTCCAACATTTAACGTTTTCATTTCGCACTAGGCGTAATTAAATTAGCGAAAAAAATCGTAAAAAATTAAAAAACGCTGTTGAAAAAAATTCGCATAAAAATATTATCAACACGTCGTACGATTCCGCATCTCCCTGTTTTCGATGGGTTCTCTATGGCATACTGTGATGTACAAATTATGGCGGAAATATCGAATTACACCGGTTCGAGCTGTGTATTTTTTATGTTTATAACACCCGAAGATTTTTTATTGGCAATTTTTTGTATGAAGTTCTCGTTTCGATGAAGGTATTAAAATTTAAAAAAAAAAAAAATGATAATAAATTCGATTATAACCGAGCAGGGGGCTCTAACGTCTTATCACAGGTACTCGAGATTAATCTTTCAAATACAGTTCGATTGTTTTTACAAATAAACTTCACGCTGAAGATTTTTTTTTTTTTTAATTGAAACGAAAAAAAATCAGCAACTACGAAGATGGTCATCTTGGTCTGCTGAAATATTATCTTTTTTGTTCACACCAGCTCGCAACGAAGTCCCTGTTTAATCCACCCACGAAACATTTCTCTTCGTATCCTTCGTCAAGTCGAACTTACAACTTTATCCGAAAGATAGCAACGCACTCTCGTAGTACGACGCTTCGTTAGAAAAGTCCTTTCGCGATTTTCAAAAATTACCCTTTTATTCATTTTCCTCTAAACGAACTCAAAATAAATCAAAAAAAATTTTAAAACATGGTTGCAATATATATATTTTTTTTTGGTGATTTAGGCATTTTTTCATCTCATTCTCGTACAAATTTCAAACTCATCAGCTTCGACACTGCAACTCTTTGGCGAATTTAAAATGCATAAAAACCCCTTCGATATTAATTTATGTGCCTCTAACAATATTAATGACTGTCAACTTAGCTCGTATTACAGCCACACCTAAAAAAAAATCACACGAATACCAACGCACATACACGTATCGTTAATTGATTTATCGAGTTCAACGTGTTGCTGCCTTCGCTGCGCTTAAGCGTTAATTAATTATCGCTCTTTTTAACTCCTCACACGTCGCTTGCTTCTCTCCTCTCTCACTCAGTATACTCTTTTGGATTTTCTTATCTAACCAGCAGCTCGCTTGAGCCTCTTATGTATCTCGAAAATACTGCACACATCGTATAAAAATAAGATAAGCTCGTATAGAGCTCTTGTTGACAGTAAAACGTACAGACAAATGCGTGCAATTTTTTTATCACTTATTTATGCAAATTTTTTATAGATTCGAGGCAGTCGATGCAGCAGTAAAAAAATCATCTGCACTTTAGATAAGTTCAGCTATAGTTGAATAAGTTTTCATTTAAATCAATTTTTACCATCGAAGATTCTCACGAAAGTATTACTTATCGAAAAAAATCCTCGTCTAATAATAATAATGAGATAAGCTCGGTATAATGATTAAGACACTTGAAAAAAATTCTCGAAAGTTACAAGTAACTTGGGTGACTGCACAAAAATGATTTAAAAATTTTTAGAATTTTTTTCAAATTAATTTTTCATTATTTTCATCTAGGAAATATTTCACCTCAAAAAAAAAAAAATAATACCTATGAAGGCACCAAAAATTCAGCTCAAAAAAATTTCTTCGAGAAATAAAAAAATTTTCACAATTTAAATTTTAACGTCAAAATCATGGAAAAATTATCAGTTCCAGATTTTTGAGCATTTTGTTCTGCCAAAATTGTCCACTTTTGAAAATTGACCAAAAAAAAAACACTAAAAATATTCGTAATTATTTTTTGAATTTTATCATCGAAGAAAATTTACCAAAAAAACACTTATCAAAGCATTGATGTTCAAGAGGCTAAAATTTAAGCACATGAACAAATTATCATTTTTCAAATAAATTTCTTATCACTTTGAAAATATCTCCTCAATTTTCTACATTCGATGAACTTGACAAAATTTCTTCCAAATATCTCATCAAGTTCCCCAATTCTCTTATCACCTCACAAAGTCACGAGTCATGTACACCTGGACCAAATTTCACTAAAATCCCAATTTCTACATAAAAATAATTCAAAAATTCTCCTTTCAATCTTCACAAAACTCCAAACCAAATCTTAGGTAATCGTTATCACTTCGCGATAAAAAAAAAACACAATCACTACGTGAAAAAAAAAATTAACCATAATAATTTTAAAACAAAACATACCTATGCAAATCATTTCCGTACGAATATTTAAACGCCAAGAATTGCTCGTACGAAGGACTAAAAAAACTTTCTGACATTCTTTTCTATCCAAGCACCAATAACTTTTCACTTCGATGATCGCGAATTCAAACGTGTATCACTAATCACCATTATCTCGACGACGAGCGAAAAACTTCCAGAGATGGAAAATTGGACAATCGACGACGATTGAAAAAGAAAATAAAAAATACGAAAAACGTCGAAATTCGACGGTCGAAAACCTCGACGACGGCGGAAAAATAACCAACCACGTGTATCAGGCAGCAGTTCTGAATCGTGCCAGATCGAAACAATTCTTTCCAAAAAACGTGAGAAAAAACGAAAAAATTTACGACGACGCAATCATTACATTAGAAGATAGATATAGGAACACTCCAGTAAAACTCCGAAGCGATTAAAAAGCAAAATATTATCAACTTCGACGACCAAGACGCGTTAAAGAGCGAAAAAAAAACCGAAAAAACTTGATAAAATAAAAATTAAAATCGAGAAAAATAAAACTGTTAAAACTGCGAACCGAAATATTGATCGATAATTATTTTAGTACCGGATCCGTGCTTATTGAAAAAAAAAATTACTGCGTGTGTATACGTGCGTATGTAATTAATTAATTAAAAAACAAAAAAATAATAAATTAATACAGAAGTGTACGATAAAAAATAAAAATTAACATGTACTGAGTCCATCTAAGCACGCAGTCGGCGTCGCACTCTTAGCATAGTTTAAAGCCGAGCCTTGCATATTCCAACCTTCCTAAAGTAGGGGAAAGATTACTACGCAAAGTGGGAGGATACCGACAATCCGCGCTGTGTTTCCAACTCCCTACCATTTTCCGGATCGCCGCGCTAGGGGAACAGTACCGGCTCTTCGCGCTCTTCTCCGCGACCACCCACCTCCGCTAAATCCTCCAAGACATCATGGCGCTGCGAGGGCGATGCTTCTACACGCTGGCGCTCTCTTTACTCTTATTACACGCAGCATTTTCATCATATTCCCTATTTCTTCTTCGTCATCATCGTCGTCTTCTTACTCTTACGTCGACGACGTCGTCCTCAGCAGCGTCGCTGCCGGACAAGGGCACTGCTGTGAGGTGGTGGCGGAGGAGTATTCTAATGGTGGGGTCATAGTCGCCGTCGTCATCCAAGTCGGAGGCGCAACGCGTCGTCGTAAACTTTAAGAAGGAGTATTTGCATACAAATGTAACGGAATTGCCGATGAATGTAAGGATAAAAGAAAACGGAAAGTAATTATCCTATCTGTTTTTAAAGCGTTCCTTTTTTTCTTTCGCTCCCCTTTTCCATCATCCTCGTCCTGTGTCCTCCTCCCTTTTTTCCTTTCAGCTTTCTTACTAATTTCATGTTTGTCCGTCTTTTCTTAGTTTAGAAAAAAAAATTAAAGTATATGGAGACGAAGATGTCTTTGCTATTACCTCTTTGCCTCCTCAGCTGTGTCGTCAGGAGCACCAACAATGTCACCTTCTTCAACCAGAGAGAAGGAATTTGTCCTTATTGTACCATTAACTTAACATTCCCATCAAAAAATGTGAGCTCACGTGCACAAGACCTTGCAATTTACCTTTTTTCAATTAAATAACAATTCTTTCTAGTCCATCATTGTTTTTGTCATTGTCACAAAAAATAAAAGCTCTTTATTTACCAGACTTTTTTTTTAGAAAAAGGTAGGGATCAACAACTTCATTTAAAAAAAAATTATTTTATTAAAATTAAAGATTTCTCAATTCATTTCCACTTTTGAAAAAAAAAATGGAAGAAAACGGAATAGATTGATCAAGTACTTCAATTCATTTCTATTAAAAAAAAAAAAAAAAAGCAAGGTAGACGACGCTTCTATTTTTCTTTGATCAAAATTCACAATACTTACTCTCACAAGTCACAATTAACATTTGCAAGAGTCCAACCACCTCCCATCTCCTATTTTAATTCTGTGATTACCTCCACTTATAACCCTCTTCACCTGCCTGTGTAACCATCCCTAAAATTAAACTATTTTTTGGTACCTGTCTCCTACATAACACAATTCATTTGACTTTTGAAGAAAAAAGAAATAGGCAAGTAACACTTCTATATTTTTTTTATCACAACACGTACTCTTACACACCTCACAATTAGCACTTGTAAGAGGTTGACTATACCCACACTCTCAGCTCCTATTTTAATTTTGCGATCACCTCCTCTTACACTTTTGGGAATGCTAACACATGTCACAATACCCTCTTCACCTGCCTATGTAACATTCCCCAAAAATTAGGATTGTGGTATATGCCTCCTATCCACTAATCACTCTATTACTTACCCCCCACACCACATTTTCAACAATCTATTTTCTCTTAAGAATACAAAGTCTTGCCTAAATTACCTATCCCCAAAAATTCTTCTCAACACCTTGCCTGCACTCTTACACTATCTTACGTCACAATCATACTATTTACCTCTTCTTCCCAAAAATTGTGATCCGATCCACTCTTACTATCTCAGCCCATCCCATATACTCAATATAAACACACGCCAGCTCATATCTCTACCATACCTCATCGTCTTTCTCATCTTTCATCCAACATACACAAACATACAATTTCAAAACTCAAAATTCGATGTCAAGGCCAACAAACTCGTCGTCGCAGCCAACGTGCACCGAGCGTACGATTTCATTCACCGTCGTCGAAGCCCAAACCCATCATCATCATCACGTGGTTCTCTACCATCGACGCCGATGACGTCGTTATCGTTCTTTCCTTTTCTATTCTCTCCTTGCCGGCACGCTACTCCAGTCATATTTTCTCTATTTCTATCCTTCTTTCGAACAGCTGGCTTGATTACTTGTACTACGTCAGCGCTGTGTGCGTCTCGACGTCGTTCTATCCTCGTTGTTTTTTCCGCCCAACACCCTCTGATTTCGTCATGCGGCGAGACGCGACGTCCGCGGTCAACGTTACTACTATTTTTTCTTTCACCGCGTTTTTCCGCAGCCAATACACATATCGCATGTAGTACCACGTATCGTCTACAGAATGCGACGTCGGTAATACTTGCGGATATGTTTCCAAAGTTCTCAACTAGACTTATTCTAAATTTTTTATAATTCCATCCAATCAATTTATTGTAAAGTTCCTTCAAAATTTCATTTCTTGCCACCGTAATTACTCGATCAAATTCCTCCATTATTTAATAAATAAGAGACGAGTGACATTATTAAATTTATAAAACGCGACGTGTCCTGTGATCCTGTTTTTTGAAGCTTTCAGGTGACAACTTTCCTCTCGTCTCTTTTCCATCGTATCCAATACAAAATGCTGTCAAGACACATCGTGATAAAAAAATGATATTTTTGGCGGAGCTGTGTGCGTTTTTCAATTGTATCGAATCAAATGACGTGCGACAGTCGCCTTCGCTTTCTTGCCCTCAATTTACCTGTCTTATAATTCACTCACGCGATGATTAGTTTACTTACGAGTGCAATAGCAATGGCAGCCGGTATTGTGCTTTGAACGAGCTTTTAAAATTTTCAGTGGGTACTTTTGTTTTTCATTAGCAGCGATAATTATACGGTTTCCTTCGGTTGTCATACTTTTTTTCTTAATGACTATTTCAATTACTTTATTGGTTCGCGAAACGAGCTCATGGAAAGGGGACAGAGAAATACAACGAATGAAAATTAAGGCCAACACTCTCTACAGCCAACCAATCAGAATGAGTATTTCCCGAGGAAAGGAAAAAAAATCAACTTTCAATGTTCTCAAATTTGCACATCAAACTCATACAGCCACAAATCTTGATAACCTGAAGGTATGAGTCAAATACCCGAGATAATCCTTGAGCTCAGGCATCAGGAGTGTAGAAATGAAGGACAAAGGCGGGCAAGAGAATCTAGAAGCTTAACAACACTTAAAAATCATGTCACTGAACCGCATATTATACACAAAAAACTGGAAACTGTGTTACAAGTGTTTCTTGGCGCTGTTACACAGCGATACCATAAAGAAGACCGACATAGTGTATAAATAAAATGCCGATGCCTCCACGAAGTCAAGTTTGTTTACATGTACTATGGAATTTACACTGTACACTTTCAATTGGGCCTACTCGTTCTCTGACTTGTAACTATTACACAAATCTGCATAATTATTGAGGAAACTGTTCCCTCTAAGTTATGTCCATTCTCTCAAATTTTTCAAAATTTGTCCCTTGACCAGCCTTAATACACAATCTTTTCTTTAATCCAGACTTTCAAATGAATTTTCCTTTCCAACAGGACTATAATACATATCGTATCATCTTCCAGGCTTCCATGTGAAAAAATTGAGGTCTTTCACTTCCTATGAAACAACCCCCATTCCACTTTACACTTTACCCTGATACTCCATCAAAGGCACCCGACAACAGTACTTTTCAGTATAGTACACGTTGTATACATACTATAAACAACACCACACTCCGACAGACACGTAATACCACCAACACACACCGATGCGATGACGCGTGTCTATCGTAAGCTGCGGATAGCTATATGGTAGGTGTAGGTACCACCGCACTCGCACTTTTACCGGCCTTATGCCAATGCCTCTGACGTCGCCATCTCCACCTTCGCACTTCGTAGTAGCAGTTGTAGTAGTCGTCGTTGTAGTAGTCGTCGTCGTCGTCGTCGTCACCGTCGTATACACCAGATGGAGTAGCAGCACATTTCATTCATACGTGTTTACATTTTCTATTTTCCTCTCTCACTCTGTCTCTCTAGCTTTTTCTATTCCACGATACACACCATAGTACATACGACCGAATGTACGTATACGAATAGTGGTATAGACTACGTACGTATAGTAACTAGGCCAACCAACACATATACAATGCAACCCCCATTGATAAAATGTCCCAGACATGTAGACAAATCATCATAGTACTAGAATTACAAACTATTTTTTTTTTTCTTCTATACTACGTATGTCTTCCCTTTCATCTTTTACTACATTCTGCCAAGGTGCTTCATCTCTCCCGAGTAATATTTTTGAACTAGTCAATAAAAAGATGGATTTTATTCATCAGTACAAAAGGGTCATCAGTTTGCATCCATGAATAGTTTGTCTCCTCTGTAAATGCGTAAGCTGCTAAGCTCTTCAGTCTTTTGTTTTGAATACAGTAAATGATATAATTAATTCATACCTTTATTATGGAATCACACAAGTGAGTAATAGTGTTCATTCTATCTCTCTCTTCCATACATATTGAGACCCTCCCGTTCCTCTCGTCCTCGCAAATCGATTATAAAACGCACGCATCTAGAGCGAGTCTATAATTACGTACTCGAATGATGATTTTAACAAACGTCTGCGACCAAATATCATAAATTCATGGTAGTTGTCTTGACATAACAGTGTGTTCTTTCAGCCCTGACCTATACCTACATTTTGCACACTATGGCCATATCATGAGTATACTTTCATACCTAATTTTTTCTCACACAGACACAAATTTTGATATCCAGCTACCTAGGCTACCTATAGCTGTGTATGTAAATTCCATCCAAGATGATTTAATTTAATAATTAGTAGGTGAAATAGACCAAGCCAGACGGACGACCGGGTTTGACTAATAATTCATCTGACAACCTGGAAAGAATTACCCAGAAATTGTATAGTCATCGGTGGTTTGCGACGGTGCGCGTACGACAATAGCCAGTAATTATACAGGATGTCCTAGAATTTGGACGCGCCAAGATCAGCAAGCACGAGAAAATTCCATTTAGATGAGGTTTGATGATTGGTAATGAAATTTTTCAGTGTCCCTAATTTCCGAATATCAAGATCTTCACTTCTTTCCAACCTTTCAATCTTCAAAAATCTTCTGATTTACATATGTCAAGTCTCCGAATCACATGATCTTCTACCACCAGCACAAATCCCAGCAAATTTCTGACTATTAGATCTCATTTTCGAACACTCTATCGATCAGTTTTTCTGTTTTGATGAATCAAGAAATTGCGTGCCCAATAAATTTATGAGATCACTTCTTTCATTCTATTTCATTGGGGCAATTTTTCCATCATTTAACTAGGTTTGTATTGAGCTAATTTGAATTTAGAACAGTAGTTGGCTTTCCAAGTCCTTCAGTGTTTTTTATTTCAGAACATCAAGATCTCCAATTCTTTCCGACCTTTCAATCTTCAAGAATCTTCTGATTTCCACATCTCAAGTCTCTGAATCACAGCACAAATACCAGCAAATTTCCAACTCTTGAGCCCAATTTCCGAACACCTTATACAACAATAATTCACACAAGAACGACTTCGTCCTCCATTACACAAGTACGTCAGCATCGTACCTGTATCCCATGCACACTAAATCAACTAAATTCTAGCTCCGGCCACATTTGCGTGTTATCTTTCACAGAACAAGAAGAAGACACTTCGCTAAAAAACCTTCTGCCACTGTCATAATTCTACGTTTGTACATTTACGATGACGACCAGTTCTATGAAAAAATTAATTACCATACGAACTCCTCGCCTCGCACCATATGGCGCTGCTAGTGTTTAGTTTAATTACCGAAAACCACGCGCGGCGTCTACTTTCGCGAGTCTTCAGCCCGGACATGGTGTGCGGCCCAATCAAGGTCATCGATTTGTCGATATTCGCGTCAATTCGCGAGTATCCAAACGTGTCATTTGGTTGTGGAAAATAATAATATCTAGGTGATCGAGCGAGGTGCTGAGTGACTGGTTAATTTATCATTCTCAGAGTTGTGCTGAAGATTACCCCTGGCTCTGGACTTCCATGTGCTGTGGCCAATTGGCCATTCTTCCGGGTTTAGGTAAATTGTCAACTTCTGTTGGTATGTTCATTAAGAGACAATAACTTGACAAAATATTTCGACGAAACAATAGCATGGTTTATATACTTAGTCGATGTATTTCGAAATAATTAACTGTTTTGGGGTTCTCGCGTGTACGTCTGTGTGTCTTTTTCGGCGCAGCGAACATATCGTATACATAGAGCTGTCTGTCAAGATCACTTCAAGTCCATTTATACTACTTTTCTCTTCTCAAAAATACTGCTTAACTGTCGCCTGGCTCTCTTCATCGTCGTCATCGTCGCATATACCGATATTAATTTATTAAAATTAATGAGACAGCGGTCTGATTAGCTCGCGCTGGCGTCCGCGTTTTTTTTCTCTATTTTTTATTTTTCATAATGTCTACGTGCAACGGTATTATATACCCAGAGATAGAGAATTCACACACGACGCACGCAATTCTCAGCACAAGTCGGCAGCGTCGTAGTGGTCGTCATCGTCAAACTCACACACCGGCACACTGGCACATCGAAACCCAATTTAATTAGCCTCTCGCCACCGCTATTTCATTTGCACTCCGCCACGCCATCGTCGACTCGTCGTGCTACACATACGCAGGCAACTAATTACAAATCGAACTCGAACCGCAGCAACGAGGCAGCTCTTCGAGGGTGGTTCATTAATTAAAAGTAAACTCGACGATAGAGCCGGTCGAAAATAAAAATAAATAAAAAGAAAAAATACCCGAGCCATAAAGGTGAACCACGACCACAGCACAGCGCCGCGCACACCGCAGTCAACCTGCCAAGGAAAGGGCTGATCACCGAGACGCGCGCGGTAATAGCGTCGTCGTAGCGTTCATTAGAGCGTCTTGGCGCCTCATTCCGTCCTTTTCTCGCCAACTACCGTATATCGTTTTAAATTCTCGCGTTTTTCTCTCTCTCTCTCCTCTCTAAGCGTATTTTTTTCTCTCTTTTTTTCTCCTCTCCTCTCCTCATCCATCACTTACCACTACGTCGACGCCGTCGTACGGGGTGACAGCGACGCCCGGGGAGGTGGTGGTACCGTCACCGCTCATCTCCCCGCAAGCGTCATGAATCCTTGTGGCGTCTTAATAAACAAACCCAAGACCATAACGCACCCTGTCGCTCTTCCTTGCCAGCCTTTTTTCGCCCAATCTTTCTCGCTCTCTCTACTTATACTCTCGTCTATGCTACGGGTAGTTGTTGTTTAATTGAGTTCTTTTACCGCATGCTAAGCAAACTTTCCAACGTTCGTAAACCCCACGGGGTGTAATTTCATTATAAACAAAAGAAGCTGCTTTTTTTCTCTCTTTTTTTTATTTAGTTCTTTTTCTCCAAGTAGGTACCGTAGTATACCAAGGCAGAGGCAAAGGCGTTGCTGTGGCTGTTGCCGTTGCCACCGCAATCAGTTCCCCCCCGCCTTTTGCCCATCATAGCTACATAATGACGTTAATTTTTTATCAATATCGCTATCCTCGATGGACTTTCACCCTGCTACCTTCATCTTGTGGCGTCGCTGTGCAGTGCTTGCTCGAGTCACGAAAGCTTTTAGGTGTACAGGAGCTTTGTCGTCGAGCTGCCTGCCGTTCACGCAAAAATTTTCATTATTTTTTAGAGTTTTTTCATTTTTTCAGAAGAATTTGAAATCAATTGGAATTTTTTTCAGACTCCTCCCCTCAGCGAAAAATTACAGAAAATTGAGGACCTCTTCTCAAAAAATTGAGATACAGATTTACCACAGAAAAAATTTCAAATAAAACAGGAAAAATCTCAATGTTACCAAAACAAAGAAATAATTAGCTCACTATTTTGTTCATAGACGAAATTAATTTTTCGATTTTCATTTTCATTTTTTCACTATATTTTTACTCCAAAATCACTACTTTCATACCCCATTTTTCGACATTTTTTTCATCTCACAGTTCTCAGATCAAGATTACACCAAAACAGGCCAATCTCTCACATTTTTTCGTTCCCGCCCCATATATTCATTTCATTTTGAAAATGCACACAACAATACGTATACAATACATGGATATAAATCGTTCTCTTCAATCACAACTTCCTCTCGCCACATTCACGTACATATATTTGTATTACGATTAAACACCCGAGAAGGAGACCTTTCGGCCTTGGATACTAATTACAACATGTACGCAACGACGGTCATCCAAAATATACAGAGAAACCTAATTAACGATCGCGCACACGTTGGTCGGGCGACAAACGTTCTACGTTCGTACACACACAGTACGATATGGGCTCTTTAAACGACATTAATAAATACTAATTAATTCTAATCAAAGTATACAACAAGCGTTGCTCTTCGGTACACACATATAGCGCACAGATTTCCTTTACATAGCCTAACAATACATATAGCACCTCCTTTCCCAGTCCAAATCTCACACCACCAATCAACGTACTTCCAACTCCAAATATAATACTCTGTCTCCTTTTCCTGTGTCCCTGGCGAACCTATACTCTCGGTAATTAACACACAATCGTGATATTGCGTCTATAGTTCATGTTGAAGAAAAATAAAAATAAAATATAAAAACTTACTTTACGACCACGTGTTGATATTATTTCAAAAGTATCGGGGAAAAGGCGCCAAAGACCGTGTAGTTTTCCAAATTATTACGTGAATTTTCTCGCACAGCAAAGGTCTCGATTAACAATTATTCTGCGTTTCCTGCAACACGAACAAAAAAGAAAAAAAAATTAAAAATTAATTTTCAGTATTATTATTTTTTCCTTTTTTCATTTATATATACGTGTTACTGCATATTATCAACATTCGTGACTCAAATTAAAGCGCTATACTATTCCATTACATAGCCTTTGTACCTAATTCCCTCCCACCACAGCCTAATGATCGTATTACATAATCCTAGCGCTTTAATTTACCTCCCTTGAAAAGTTAACTTCAATGCAGTCACATACGCAAATTAACCCTCTTCCAGGGCTCATCGTCGATGGAATTATTACGTTAAAATACCCATACATGAAGGTATGGAAGTCGTGACTTGCAGGTTGCATAAGCACGCGCCTACCAAAAATAATAATTCGAGTGCGTGTATCGTATACACTTGTAATCGTATCCCGACGTCATCTTTCTTTGAAATATATGTAAGAAATGTTTCCTCTCATTTTTTTTTTTTTTTTTTTTGTTAAATAAAAAACCAAGTGGTTTATTTGAAACCTGCACGCGACATAGTGCAATAAAATAAGATACCTTCCTCACTCCTGCATTTCTACTTCGTCTCTTCACCCTACTTATCGGTGCAGGTGCTGGTAAGAGTAAACGAAAAATTTTCAAAAATCTTTCAATGATGATGACATGCATTTGAATGAAAAATTGATGAAATAAATTTTTAAAAAAAATAATAATTACAATGACAGTGGAAATATAAGTAAATTATTATTGAATATTCATCAATTCGTCGATATGATAAAATTTAATCAATGTTTATCACAATATTGAATGAATAATGGAAATTAAAATTTTATTACAAATAAATGATGATGGGGCACAACCAAAAAATTAATTTCAAATTTTCAAACTTCATTGATTCATAAAACAAGTAAAATATTTTATCGATTTATCCACATCGAAAAATCGACCACTGAAAAAATTGGTCGCGAAATAGAAAAATCGATCAACTGATCGAAAGATCAATTTCAAAAAATTGAAAAATGACCGATTCATAAAAATCAAAAAATGAACAAAATTAAAAAATTCAAATGAGATCGAAAAACTCATCAATTTATTTAAATGGAAAAATTTATAAAAAATTAATCGAGTTATCGAACCGAAAAATTGATTAAATAAAAAATAATTGATTCGTCAAGAACAAAACATTAATCGATGTATCGAAATCGAAAATTTTATTGATTCATCATTTTTTTTTTTTTTTTTTTTTTTATTTTAAGCTCAGTTTCAAGGAGCAAAATCTCCGAATATATAATCATCATAGCTTAATTTAGAAAACACATTGATGCCGACGGCTTCTACAATGTGTTTATATAATTTAGAGGTCGAAAAAGACATTTTTAAGAACCTAAGATTTTAAATCATACGCCAAAAGTTATTTTATTTTTATATATTTATTTACTCTTTTTTTTTTTTCTTTTTTTTCAAATATATACAGAAAGATGCCGTCGTTTTGCCAAAATTAACCAAAATCATTTAATATCCAGAAGGAATTAGAATAAACCAAAGTGGAAATTAATGGAAACATTTTTATACTTACATGATAATTATAATATGTACAATGACGACATAAGTGAGATAAACTCAACGCGGGTATAGAATGCTAATCGGGTAAAAGTCTGAGTATTTGTGAAAATATGATGTCAGTATTACTTACTATGGAAAACCATATCGTGTGTATTGCCTCTCCATAATTTCCCTCGATAAACTAAGGAAATACTTACTGTAGTAGGTTTCAGGATTATTAATATCTATTGTGTCTTTATATTTATTACGTAGATCATAATTATATGGACAATCAAATAAAAGATGAGTGGATGTTTCTAATTGCTGTTCATTAAATAATACATGCATCGGAGCGAAATTTGAAAAAATAAAAGTAACTTTAGTAACCTGAAATTTCAAAAAAAGTAACCAAAATAATGGAAAAAAGTAACCAAAAATTTTCCATTTCCACTTGAATATAATGACTCATAACCCCCTCCCCTCCCCTCGTCAACGTTTTTCTCATATTTTCGCTAAATTTGACGTTTCACAACTCTTAAAATCAATGGTAAAAATTTTGAAAAAATCAAAATTTTCAATTCAAAAATAATAATTTATGCATTTTTTCTTTTTCTATAATTATGACGAATTTTAATAGAATAGTTGGCTTAATAGGTGCTCAACTTTTATATCATAGGAAATTTCAATTCTTGAGAAGCTCACAATAAATAACTTTTGAGTTCCTATCAAATCTTAATTTTTTTTGAACTCAATATTGAAAATTCAAAAAAAAAAATTTTTTTTTCTTGAAAATACTTGATATCAACTTTTTTAAGTTTTTGAACTCTTATTTGTTTTGAAATAGTTTTCAGTTTTCAAATAATTGTTGATTTCAAAAAACGTGAATTTTAGAAAAATGTTAAATTACAAACAATACTGTCCTTTTTTTAATTTTTAAATTTTATTTTTTTTCGATTTTTTTTATTTTTCAAACAATTTTTAATTTCTATAAATTTAAATTTATTAACAATTTGTAATTTCTAAAAAGTTCTGGATTTCAAAAAATTAAACTTAAAATTCTCAATTTTTTGATTTTTAAACAATTTATATTTAATTTTTAAAAAATAGCCGTTCCTAAAATTCATGTTTATTCAAATAAAACATTTCCAATTTATAAAAATTGTAATGCCTAAGAATTTAAAGTCTAAAAAAATCAATTTTTTGATTGGCTTATTGCAAAATGAGTAGATACAAAAAAATTTTAATTTTTGAAAAGTCTTCATTCTCCACAAAAAAACAATTTTTCAACATGTGAAATTCACAACTTTTCAAAATTTTTAAAAGGAAAGTTTTGCTCATTTGAGAAATATCAAATTTTTGAAGCATTTTAAGTTCACGAGTTGAAACGATTTTATGTTTCATTTTTGAGGAGTTCTCTATTTTTCAAAAATAATTTTCAAATACTTCGAACACATTTTTTTTAATTGAAAAAATTACTAGGTATTCTCATTTTAAAAAAAAGTTTTTAATGAGGAGAAATCGGTTTTATTCTTCGACGGCCTCTACTTTTTTTGAAAAGAAATTTTGAGAAAAAATTGTTTATTTGTCGAGAAAAGAATTTCTCAATTTTTTCAAAAAAATACGGCTTATCTACTTACATTTTTTTTTTTCAAGAAATGTGGCTCATTTTTAGACAAGAATAAATCTTCAATTTTTCATACTGACTTGAAAAATGCCTATAAAAGAACTTTCAATTTTTTTAGGAGCAAACATTTTTCTACCTTGAATTTCAATACATAAGTACAAAATAAATATTCCTGAAGTTCGAGCAGAAAAAATCTCAATTTTAAAAGAAGATTCAATAAATTGTTCAATTAAGGTCAGTTGGGGTAACTGGGCCACGTTTTTACAACTCTAAAAAATCTTTATTCAAAAATGCCTCACTAGTGAAGAATAACCTTAAATCTTCAAATGGGACGTGTAGAGAGGTGTCATAGAGGTACGCTCACTTTTTTGATTTTGAGGGTGAAGCACATACCTGAGCTGAGGAACACCTCACTCTACACAAAGAATTGTGGCCCAGTTACCCCGAAAAATGGGGTAACTGGGCCACCAAATTTTTTTTTTATTAAGGAAGATTCAAGATGTGTAATTCACTTACCCCCACTCAAATCTGAGTTTTGGGGTAACTGGGCCATGTCATGTTACTCAAATTACTGAGGCCTCCTCAAGGGGAGCTAGGAACCGAATGATAATTGTTATGGTGGGCTTACGATGTCAGTGTTACCATGCAACCAACCATTTACGCCAAGACGATTTTGGAGGGGATTAGGAAGAGAATGGCCCAGATACCCCGGTGGCCCAGTTACCCCAACTGACCTTACTTAATTCATTTTTAAATAAAATATTTCAAATTTTTTGGAAGCAAAATCTCTGAAAAAAACTTTCAAAACGTTTTTAAAGAAATTTTAAATTTTAATGGCAGCTGTTCGTCAGATTTTTGACGAAATAGTAACCAAAATGAGTCCAAAAGTAACCATAGTAACCAAAATGAGCCCAAAAGTAACTAAAGTAACCTTGCCTTTAAAAAAGTAACCAAGTTACTAAAAAGTAACCGTGTTCCGATGCATGAATAATACGGTACATCTACATAGTGGTGATGATGCTTTTTGAAGTTTGGAAAATCTAAACATGAAATTTTTTCAGATTTCTCAAAATCGAAAAATTTCTCAAAATTGAAAAATTCATCAAAAAATAGTTAAATCGTCAAAATTGAAATATTCATTGATTCATCTGAATTGAAAAATTATTTTCAAAGATCGACTTATCAAAATCATTAAATTCATCATTTTATTGTCAAAATACTTAAATTATTTTCCAATTTATTTTTTCTGAATTTTGTATAACTTTCTTTTCATTTTTTCAACGTGGGTATCTACATAATTTTCACTTTTTTCTCTCATTATTTCAATTTTTCTTCAATTTACAGTTTTTGTACTAATTATTCATTTGTCGGGGATAGGAGGGGGTGGGGATTTTCATGTTTCAATTTCATCATTCAATTTGTTCGAATTTTTCAATCCGCATGATTTTAACTTATCGAAATATTAAACCAAAGTAATCAAGTTTCGTTTCATTATTTGAGATTTTCAATTCAAATTTTTGAATTCCAGCCTTCGAATTTTTCATATGTTCAATTTTGTTTGATTTTCATTTGATTTTTTTTTTTCATTTTGATTTTTTCAACTTTTTTCGATTAAATGAAACAAAAACTCATTTTATTAGTTTTTTAATTTCAATATTCTTCTCAGTCCGAAATTCTTTTCAGTTCTGATTTCACTTTTTTCTTTTTTTCATTTTCAAAATTCAAGTCCATTTTAAAAATTTCCCTATTTCACTTTTTAAAGCTCAATTTCAATTTTTTTTCGGTATCAATTTTGTTTTCAGTGTCCACAAAATTGGTCAATTATTCGAGAAAAATTGATCGAACAAGGAAATGACCAATTTCATGAAAAATCAAAATCGAAAAATTAATCAAATTAATCGAAATCGAGAAATTCAATGAAACTGAAGAATTCATAAAAATCGAAAAACGTTGATCAATTCGTCAAAAATTGATTATTTCTTACTAAATAATTCGTCAAAATCGAAAAAATGATCGATGTCGAAATTTAAATGAAAATTATAAATAATCGATTGATAAAAATTTAAAAAATCGATAAAATAATGGAAACTGAAAAATTCATCAAATGTACAACCAATTCGCTAAAATTCAACAAAATTCATCACCTCCCAATAATGAAAATCTGGAAATTCATCAAAAGCAATCCCTGCAGACTCTGCATTCTGACAAGTCTACTCTCTCATAGAACTACCCCACTTGACCTGCTAACCTCTCCTCATCCCATTCCAGTGCATCCAACATCTTCGAAATCTACAACTGCACCATCTACACCTCTTCAGATCACACTCCTCGTCCCATTCCTCGCATCTGCAATCCACATCCGTCTTTTAATCTGAATTTTCAGCCAAAATCAGCGCCACTAAATCAACGAGCGCAATTCGAATTCGCAATTCGTTATCAGTCCAAAGCCGGTGTCTCGGTTCTCGCTTCGTTCATTATTTTGCCCTCCCCTGCACCTCCGATCTGGCAGAAAACCGTGCACTGAAGGCAAATCGCATATAGATACGTGTAGTGTGCAATGTGCATCGTATATAGGTAGAGGTACAACAAATCCAGCAACTCCTACTACATCCATCTAGCGAACAGCAAAAAAGATGCAGAGAGAACTAGTTCCACGTACGTACCATCCACTTATCTAATAGATTACCTTCTCAATTGGTAACATTTCAACGATATCGTGCGCTCGTTCCATTATCGTATTACAAAATTATTAGAACGTGTTTACGCCGTCCATTAAATTTATTTCCTATACGCTTTTTCCCTTCTTCTCCCTTCGACTCTTTTCCTTTTTTTTTTTTTTTTGCAATCTGTACTCTTTCTCTGTCTTATTCGCTCTCTTATAGAACAAAAACCTTCTTTGCGGGTTAACTTTCGCGTATATGAGCTAAGTATTCCTATAAGTACGTATATAGGTACTTCAAAGTCTGCACCAATGGTTGGCGGGAAGAGAGCATACCAGAGGCAGAGTGAAAGAAAACAAGACCAAGACCACCGTCATATGTATGTACTCGGCGCACTGTCACGAGTTCTCAGTTATATGGCATTGTTTTGGTCAAATGCGGTTGTCTTTATTGAGAGAGAATAGCTTTTGTATTTAGTAATTCTTTTCTTTCTTTCTTTTTTTTTTTTTTTTTACACAGGTACAGTTTTGTTTCACGTATAGTATACGTACTCGTAGGTACAAACTGCATATATATATATATACGTCAAGTATTAAAATACGCGCACCAGACAAAACCCCGAGAGGAGGATAAAAAATTACTATTTCACCTGCGCAGCCTCCTTCTGCGCCTTCCATCTTTATACTAAATCACTCTCGAGTATATTAACTTGTCATCACGTTGTCGTCCAGCTTCAGCTTTTTCGACTATGTGTACCGACATCACGAGCCAGACTCCTTGGTCCATATGCAAAGATATTCGCATAGGCGAATCTCTTCTCGGGTGGGTATTGTTTTCTTCATATACAAACAGGACCACTAGGTAACTACCAGGAATTTCTACCAGACCAACGGATCAATATGTAATTTAATTGTACCATCCTGGGGTCCTGGGCCATTGTTCTCCGGTATTTTTTTCAATTACTTAACTTCGAGAAGAAAAGCAACCCAGCATTGGAACGTTATACATACAATTAATATGTACAAATATTAATCATTTCCTAAGAAGTCAGTAGGAAAAAAATGCATTGTTGAGGAGCCAGACAGACATCTTTGTATATTGCAAAATTTTGTCCACTGTAACGGATTTTTTTTCGCTGAAGTATCGTCCAGTGAGAAGAGCAATTAATCACCACCAATAACCATGGAGCTGGATGGCGCTAAGTCAGTGCTATGGCATACCTGTATTTCACGTGGACAAATCTGGACGATTTTTTTCACCGATTTTACAGTTGAAATACGAATAAATTTTGGCACAATTTTCCATATTTTCAAAATTAAGCAGGTAAAAACTTCAAGTTTGAGAACACACTTACCTACTTTAATTTTAATAATTTTTTCAAGTGATTTATTCTTGAATTTTAGTCAGTTTTTACAATTTTTATAATTTTCCAAATTGAAAAAAAATTTGGGATTAGGTAGGTATTTTCAAATTATAAACAAACTTTCAAACAAGATAACTATTTAAAATTTAGTTCAATTAAAAAAAAAAAAGTGAATTTTCAGCGTTTGATAAGTTTTTAAAAAGTGAATATTCAAAATAGGTCATTTTCAAATTCTAATAAAAATTGAATACTTGGAAAAATGGAATCAATTTTTGAAATTCAATCATTTATATAAATAAATGCAGATGATTTTTTAACGATTTTGTGACGATATTTGAAACTATATTATCGACAAATAATCCGAAATTTCTCGAATTCGATTTTTTAACGATTTTGTGAAGATATTTAAAACTTTATTATCGACACGTAATCTGAAATTTCTCAAATTCGATTTTTCAACGATTTTATGACGATATTTGAAACTATATTATCGACACGTAATATGAAATTCCTCGAATTCGATTTTTCAACGATTTTGTGGCGATATTTGAAACTAAATTATCGACAAATAATCTGAAATTTGTCGAACGATTTTTCAACGATTTTGTGACGATATTTGAAATTATTTCCAAATTGGTGAAAATTTTTCTAAGTCCAACACGTCTGGAAGTACTAAACTGCCTATTATAAGCGTTTTATTGCTAATTCCTCAACGATAAGGTATGACATAGTGGTTAAGGAAGAGGATTACCATGCAGGAGGTAGATGGTTCAAGCCCCACGAGTGGCAGATTTTTTATAATTTTTTTTGACTTTTTCTGAAATGATCCTCTTACCGTAACATGAATAATGTGTTTAGGCATAGTTTAATGTATTAATTATGCTAATTAATGAGTTTTAATTATAGAAAAAAGCTAGTAAAAGACGAAAAATCGGAATAAAAAATCGATAAAAAATCGACAGAATATCGAATTCGATAAAGTTCCGCCTAAATCGTGAAATTATCTTTCGATATTATAGATATATTATCGATAAAATATCTTACTATAATCTCGGAATTTTTGCGAACTATAATTCGTCGATAATCTATCTATATATCGAAAGATAATTTCACGATTTATGCGGAACTAATGCGACACTTTATCGAATTCGATATTCTGTCGATTTTTTATTTTGATAATTTGTCGATTGTGCTGCTCGGGTACCTTATTTTTTTTTTTGAAGTTTCAACAAATTTTAAAAATAAGATTATTATTCAAAAAAAAATTCCAAATTATTATTTTTTAACAAGTTTTGAAAATTAGATCAATTTTTACAATTTTAAAAATGCTCAAATTCGAATTTTCATGTTTTATAAAATTTTAGAAGTACCCAGTTAGATGAATTTTTAAAACTTCAAAAATTTGAATTTCGCAATTTTCAAAATTCCAATTTATTCAATTTAAATATTTTAATAAGTTTTTGGAATTGGATCGATTTTTAATTTTCAAAATTAAATATTCGAGAATTTTCAAATTTTACAAAATTTCTAGCAACGGATCAATTTTTATAGCTTTTTTTCAATTTGATTTTCACCATTTTCAAAATTTTCCAAATTCCATTTTTTTCAATTTTAACTAATAAGTTTTTTTTATTGGATCAATTTTTCAAATTCGAGAATTTTCAATAATTTTTTGAAATTACTCGTAAGCCAATTTTCAAACTTTTTACAATTTTCAAAATTTATCATTTTTTTTAGGGAGTTCAGAACGATAATTTTCAAAATTTCTGAAAATGAATAAAAATTTAAAAATTTGAGAATTTTACATTTTGTCAATTCTCAATTTTTTTTTCAATTTTGAAACTTTCAACGATTTCAAAAAAAATTAAAAACGTTCGTTTTAAAACTTTCTGAAAATTAATAAAAATTTTATAACGTGAGAATACGAATTTTTAATAAAATTTTGAGATTGGTCAAATTTCTAAAAAATTTCACTTTTCACTTTTTTTCTTTTTTTTCATTTTAATTATTTTTTTAATTAATAGGTACGTAAGTCAATTTTTAAAATTCCTGAAATTCAATAAAAATTTTAAAACGCGAGAAATAAATTTTGTCAATTTTCAAAAATTTATTAAGTTTGAAATTTTTAAAAAATTCTAATAAAATTTTGTAATTGTGTATTAAACTTTCAAAAATTTCCTGATTTTCAATTTTTTTCCAATTCAGAAAGCTAATTTTCAATTTTTTCAAAATTTGAAAATTTACAAATTTTTGAAATTTTTTAGTTTTCAAAACTGAATGGATTTTTACAATTTTTATGAAAATCGATAAAATCATTCAAAAGAAAATTTTCAAAATTCACTACTTAAGTAGTTTTAAATTTTCAATAAACTTTTCAAAATTTGATCAGTTTTTTAAATTTGACCAATTTCTGAAAGTGTACATAATATTAATAAATCTTCCCAATTTTCAAAAATTAGTTCATTCAAGTTGAAAAATATCATCCACTCTCGAAACTCACACAGTTTGATCAAATTTGTATTTACAAAAATAAAAATAAGGATGCCATATTATTCAAATCTATTTTTCAAAAATTCAGAATTCATGGGACCATTGCACACTTGCACAGCCAAAGAGGATAAAATTCTAATGCAAATTCTATAATAATTTTGATACTATCTCTTCATCAATAGCACAGTCGTTCAAACGAGCTTCAGTTTTAGCACCCAAACAACATAATAACATTAGCAAATTTTAATCTAAATTATAACCTTCGTATATAATACGACGTTGAAGCTTCCTTCTGTTGCTTATCTCTGTTACCAGGTCATCTACCTGGTCTCTTGATCACCCCTCGTTCGCCTTTTGGCCATTTTTTTTTCTTCCACACACTTTGGTGATGCAGTGTGGATAATCTTTATTGCGAGGCGAAAATTCTAACACCGTAAGGCGACGACTTTGCTAATTGGTCATCATCTAATGAGAGAGAAGCCGCAGCTGTAGCCGGTTTCTTTCCAGCAACGTATACTTATAAAATGTAGGATTAATCTCTCGAGTATTTATCTACCTATAAGGTATAGTCTAGAAGTTATATTTTAATTTGCGGTTAATTAGTCGAGATTCTTGTCGTCGCGTCTTAATTCGTTTCTCTTTTGACGAGCGATGGGCATTCCAATGAAGAATCTTTGCTATGGTCATTCTTTGGCTCAATTTTTCTTGTAGAATTTCTCATTGATCGCAGAGTACATCTTGAAGGGTCCAGTTTGACCAAATAATCCACTCTTCCAATCCATAGAACTTGGGAAATTCATCCATCAGCTTCCAAAAAACAACACCACCCTCTTTAACATAATCCTGACAACCTGTTGGATTATTCCCAAAGCTGCTTCTGTTTTTTCGTGGCGATACAACAGAAAAAACATCCACCTTAATACCTCCTCAAGCATATCGCTTAATTACCCACTACACAGCAACGTAGTAGACAATAAAGCTCGCAGCAGAGTCGACGACGACAACGGCTCACTTAGCCGAATACAAAGCACCCTATTAAAAAGCACTCGTTAAAATCTGTTAAGGGCTAATTTGTTTAAAACGCGTTAAACCGACGGAATTTAACCCTTTATTAGAGGTTTAATTTAAATAAGAGGGTGAAAGTTAGACGCGGCGCGGACGTCGCGTCGTAATCACGGTGAAAGTCGCCCAGGTCGACGGGGTGCGCCAGCGATGGGCTTGTTTTACACCGTATTAATTGTCATTAAGTTGAGCTTTTACCCTCGATGACTTTGTTTTAAATAAAAGGGGTCGTGTCGTCGTTGTAGTGGTGGTTTCGCCGTTGCTGTTGTTGTTGTTGTCGCATTCACTCATTAAAAAGCTCCTCCCCGTAGCCCTCGCCCATCGTCGATGAGTGTTTTACCGCCGCATAAATAAGCATCCTCGGCTATTGCTGCCCTTTTTCTATGGGCCATATTGTAGCACTGTGGGAAAATTTTATACAAATGAAAAGCGCCACGATGAGGACGATGAAGAAGCGAGGGGCTACCTGTTGCCGAGACTCCGGATTCAGTTTTTTGCCTCGTCTGGTCTCTTCCTCTTCCTCTTTTTCATCGTCGCGACGATGATTCATTAAAGCCCTCTTATTAGCTGCGGTTTTTTGCTTCTTTTTTATTTTTTTAATTCGCGAATTAACGCCTTCTGATTAAGCCATTTTTTATTCAAACTTTTTCTTTTCCCTCTTTATTCTTTTAATTTTCTCAGCTTTCCTCCTCAATTAATGAAAAAAAAGCATTCGGTGTTTAAGAATATCAATTTTTATCGTCTTTTTTAAATGCTTCAATAAAAATGGAAAGTGATCATTTATATTATTTTTAATTTTATTTCAATTTAATTTTTTTTTTCGTCAATTTTTCATTTCAATTTATTTTTCAATTTTCAGTTCCTTGCTTTAAAATTAATTTAATTCAATGTTTTCATGTTATCCCCTAATTTTTATTAATTTTTGATTTTTTTCGATGATCAATTTTTCTCAATTTTTTTATAATTTCAATCCCTGGTCAATTTCAATTTTACCATTTCATCAACATTTTCTGTCAATTTTTTTGAATTAGGTATAATTTTTATTTTTCCCTATCAATTTGCTAAATCATTTTTTATAAATTTTCAGATTTTTCCAGTTTTCGATTTTTACCCCCCCCCCTCCTCCCCAATTTTTTTCAATTTTCCAAAATTCCAATTTCTGATTAATTCTTATTTCACTTGAATTCCAATTTGTTTCTCAATTTCTGGAAATTTTTAATTTCATTTACTTAAATCATCATTTTTTTCCAATAAATATTTTTTCAGTGAGCCAATTTTTTTATTCAATTTTTAGGTTTTCCAATTGCTTTCAATTTTTTAAAATTAGGTACCAATTTTTTCAAATTTTTATTTCAATTAATTTCTTCAATCACTCAATTTAGGTATCAATTTTTTTTCTTTTCAATTTTCAGCTTAGGTATTCCAAATTTTTAAATAATTTTTGATTTCTTTCAAGGATGAATAATTTTCTCAAATTTTTCAAAACTTCAATCTCTGATGACTTTTAATTTTGCTTCGTTTTTATTTTCAAAAAATTGCTACTAATTTTTTATTTTTCCTCGCCAATTTCATAAATCATTTTCCATCAATTTTCATGTTTATTCAATTTCTGTTCATTTTTGTAATTTTCTAAAATCAAAATCGATTTTTTCCCAGTTTTTGACTATTTTTACCAATACCAATTGTTTCAATTCTTAGGATTTTCCGGTTCTCAATTACCTATCCTTGATCTTTTCAATTTTTCCCCATTTCATTGTCTTTAAAAGAATTTTTTTTTTCAAAAATCATCACTTTTGCACAATTTTTTTTTTACCACAAGTACAAATCCAAAAAAATTTCAGAACCCACTCCCAAGAAAAATTACAGAAAAATGAGAACCCCAAAAAAATTAGAATTCATGTTAGGATAGGTACCATACTACAAAGAAAATTTTTTTGAAATTCAATTTTAATTTTTTATTGGGAATGCGCCCCCCCCCCCTCCTTCCGAAAATCACCATCTTTTCACTTTTATTCTTCAACTACACACAAAATTTACAGATTCAAAATTCCAATTTCTGATAAATTTTTATTTTACTACAACTTCAATTTACCTCAGAATTTCTGACAATTTTTGATTTTATTTCAATTTTTATTTTTTCTAATAATATATATTTTTTCAGTACTATTAAGGTCAATTTTTAAATTTTTACAATTTTTTCAATTTTCAGGTTTTTTAATTTCTGATTATTTTCAATTTGGTATCAATTTTTGTCAATTTTCATTTTTTTTTTTTTTCAATCAATCATTTTATCAATTCGTTTCTTTACAATTTTCAGGCTATTCCAATTTTTTAAATAATTTTTTTAATTTTTCGATGTCCAATTTTCTCCAATTTTTTAAAAATTTATATTTCTGAAAAATTTCAATTTAACCTCAATTCCATTTTTCTTTTCGATTCAGTCAATTTTTTCAATTTTCTTTTATAAAAAATTTTCAAAGTCTTATATTAAATTTTGGCCTTCTCATGGCACCACCTATAGTACCTACTAAATTTACAAAAATTCCACACACCTAGATCAATTTCTATGGCACATGAAGCCTGAAGGTACATAGGTGATGCTGAGCATGCTGCACACGATAAAAATACATTTTTATAATCTCGAAGAGAGAACAGTAGAGGGTCAATTGTCGAGCACTATTCCCATTCCTCAGCTCGATAAATTAATAACCAATTAAAAAAAACTAAACTACGAAATGCTCGTTAGATCGGATCACGCTTTGCCCAGACACAAACACATCGACTAACACGAGTACGCGACGAAGACGACGACGCGCGGATAATTTACACATTAAATCGTCTTGCTCGTCGTCGTCTTCCTCTCCACTCTCTTACTCCACGAGCTGCTCCACTATACGACGACGACGTCTTCTTCTACACCATATGGACGTGTTAATAAAAGCAATAATTTACACCGCCACCTCAACACTCATTCTCCTCTTTATGCTATTTTTTTTTATCCTCCACCATGCACTTCTCTCCTGCCCTGTTGTATGTTGTGTTCGTGTTAGAGCGCATTATAATGTTGTATAAAAGGAAAAAACCACGGCACGATGAAATTAATTAAACTTCTCTTCGCCCAGCGCGTTAATTAATATACGTATATATGCGATAGTAAGCACATTTATACATAGACGCGACGAATCGAGAGCTTCAACTCTTTATTTACGTTACGAGATTTCTACCCCTGGCTTCGCCTCCTGCCCACCATCGAGACCTGCACTACCATAGGGAAACAGATAGATGGATGATTTCAACTCGATGTTAATGACACACGTCCTCATTCGTCGCCGAGATCTTTTAATAAATAACCTCAGATATGCCCCAAGGGGTCCGAATAATGTCTTCGGTGTCTCCAGCAACACCACGTCCAGCGACAAATTTCACACTTCACTTTTGGCTAAAAAAAAAACACTAATTTTCGCCATGATAAGAACGAATAACCGTACCTTTGACTTTGTCGCAGTGGCCGTCGTCATTATCATGATCGTATTTCGGTGGTATTCATTTACATACTCGAAAACTAGTCGAATTAACGAATATCGATATGTTTTGCTACCATATTCGCGTGTAATCTGCGCCAGCACAGCTTCAGCTTCGAAATATAGATACCGTGTTACATTAATTAGAACGATTTTTCAATTTTTTTTTTCATTCTTATCTCGCTGCTCTTGCTCTTGATCCGATGTTACGAGTGAGTCTTTCTGATCTTGGATTGGCTACCAAAACTTCATCAGATACATTCTCGTGGTCAAATCATCGATTCGAGACTACTCGATCGCCTATTTCTCGATTTTATCAGTAGCCAGATGAAAAATTTTCCGTTAGATTGATCACTGCCTCATCTCACTACTAATACATGTATCGAATATTTTTTTTTAATATTAGATTTTCGTGCCTACGTAGTTATTATACATTACAACTCGAGCCGAAAGAAAGATTCAAACACACGCGTCATTGAAACCTGTTGAAGTAATCTAATTATTATTGTTTAGTAGTACGTCATTGTTTTTTATTCTCTTTTTTTTTTTACGTTTCCACAATAATTCGCGTATTTTTACGCTTCTTCGACCCAATTATACGCGAACGCTGATTAGTAGATGTAAATTCGATACGAAAAATATCCTCGAATTCGCATCCAGCGTCCTCGAGAAGCATGAAATCGATATACACGACGATTGTTTTCGTCATAATATCTTAATTTAATCTCCCACCAACATGCTTGCAGTCGGCCATATCTTTTAAGTGATCCATCAAATGAAATGGCCGAATCAAAAAAATACACCTACATTCGTATTTAGTACAATGTTTGGTCTTATACCCCCCCCCCCGGCCATCGGAATTTTGGGATCAAAAGCAGAGTTCCGGGAATATGATAAGATATACGTAAAGTCGTAAACTAAACAATTTTGAGGAATTGGAATTCTTGGAGCAATAAAGAAATCTGGGGCTTATGATGAAAATTCTCAACAAATATACGTATTTATGACATTTGAGGCGCAGAAAAACAAATCAAATGTACACTTGCGTCAACGAAACAATTTTTTGGGATTGAATTCTGGGATCCATTACGAATTTTTGGGGTTAAAAGTATAATTTGGGAGTTGATAATAAAAATTTGGCACGAACACGAATTTTTAAAATTTCAGGGTCTTAAAAAACTTAGGTGTGCATTTGCATCAACATAACAATTCTGTGCGATTGGAATGATGGAATGAATATGAATACTTCTGGGGTCAAAAGTACAGTTTTGAGTTTATAATGAAAATTTGTTCACAACTTTTGGGTCTTGAAAAACAAATCAGATGTGCAATGAGATGTGCACTTCCGTAAAAGAAACCATTTTCTGGAATTGGAATTTTGGGACCAATAAAAACAAACCAGCTGTACTTTTGTCCTAACGAAACAACTCTTCAGGATGGATTGAAATTCCGGGACCAATCAAAAATTTTGGGATTAAAAGTTGAATTTGGGAGCCAATAATAAAAATTTGACACAAACCCGAATTTTTAAAATTTTGGGGTCTTGAAAAACGAATTTAGTGTGCACTTGTATCAGCGTAAAAAAAATTGGAATTCTGGGATGAAAGAACAATTCTGGGTCAAAAGTACAAAATAATTTTGGACTATTGATGAAAATTCATCACGAATGTGAATTTTGAAAAATTTGGAGCCCTGAAAAAAAAATCAGCTGTGCATTTAATGAACAAAACAATTTTGTGAGGTGGGAATTCTGGAACCAATAAAGAATTCTGGGACCGCTGATGAAAATTTGTCAAGAAATATGGATTTTGACAAATTTGAGGTCTTGAAAACCAAAGCTGTTATTAATCAACTTCAAAAAGTCAACTGTGTGAAATCGGAAATCTGGGGCTACAAAAGAGATTCTGGGACCAGAAGTAAGATTCTGGGACCAGAATAAAATTCTGGGGTTAATAATGAAAATCCAACATGAACACCAATCACAAAAAATTCCAAGGTCGAGAAAAACAAATCAGATTTCACTCTTAGTTTATGAAACAATTTTGTCAAATTGAAATTCGGGGATTAGAAAAGAAATATGGGTTTAGAAATTGAATTCTGGGATCAATTATGAAGAAACGAATCTGGATACATTTTGAAATCTTGAAAAAAAAAACTGATATTATTCAATGTCAACAAATCCACTATGAAAAATATCGATGCTGGGGCTAAACAAGGAATTCTGGGATCCAAAAATAATTCTGGGATTATTTGTGAAAATTTCACTTGGACAAAAATTTCCAGTTTTCAAGATCGCAGAATCAAACTTGACATGTATTTGCATCTAAAAATTATTTCTTGTAAATCCAGAATTATGGGGCCTAAAATATGGAATTCTGGGATATGCGATTAAAAAAAGCCGTCATTATATCCATTATCAGGGTTTTCGAGGTCGTAGAAACCGAATTTAGCGATGATTTTCATCTACAAAATATATTTTCCACGATAACTCGCAATTTCATCAATTTTGTCTCATATATCACAACAAAACCTCACACATCGCTACCATACCACTTTAAAAAATGAAACACCTCCTCGTCGGTGCGACATTTACTGCATATGGAGACGGAATAAATCTCTAAAAATTCTCTCATCACGCCAAGATGATATTTTCCTCGCAGCTAATATTTTTCATTTCCTTCCAACTCGAGAATACTTTCTCACCGAGCAATTTTCAAATTAACAAGAATTCTTATTACAGATCGGTGGCCAAGGAGAAGGGTATAGGCACTCTAATCACGTAACCCATCGCGAACACGTTATTACAATACGATTCCGAACGAGATCACGTATTTCGCTAATTACCTACCAACTACACCGTTTTCTAATCCATTTGTAAAGAAAAAAAAAGGTGAAAAAACTACTCGGAACCGTTGCTTCGCTTCGCGTTGCCAATACAACCGAAAATCAACAAGGAAAAAGATTACGACGATTTTAATTAATTTTCTCGACGTTTTTTCACCCCCTCTGCCCCTCTCGCGCTCGATATCGCACCTAATTTACACTATTCCACATCTCGCCACCGCGTTCTTGTGGTTCTAGAGCGCGAGCCAGCAACGGTGCAAAATAACGAAATCGTTTAATTAGCTAACAGACTTCACTCGCTCCGAAGCAGAATTACACTCTTTTGCAAACACCTTGCAGAGGCGGACGCAACTTACACTCTACAAAATACAAACCGAAGAACAAAACATATCGGCGAAGAAGAAAAAAAACCACCACCACCGAGAAAGAATGAATTATCTTTCAAAGAGAACACCGGGGCAACAGCATCCTGGTGATAAAATTAAAAAGCACGAGCTACTTAAAAAGAACACCACCGAAAAACAGACCTCTCAGGCACTCCACCTCTTCTCCATCTCTTATGCTTGGGCGAAAAACCCAAATTATATTGTTTAACTTTTATAACCCGAGCAACGTTTTTTAATTTCATTTCAGCGCTAGCTCGCTCGCTTTTATTTTACCCCTTCGTTCGCAGGGAAGAAAAAAAAGAAAAAGAGAAAAAAATCGGCTACTATAATTGTCTTGTTCTACAATTGTAATTAATTCTTTTCGTGTGTATTCTCTCCCTACTCCTCCACCCTCCTCTTGCGCTTTCTTTTTTTCCGTATTGTTGTTTTTCTCCACCCTCAACCCTCCTTCCTTCTCGATTTTTTTTTCTTCCTACAATCATCACCATTCTCGCATTACTTTATTAAAAAACCGAGAAAAAAAATAAGGGCTCGATTGAAATTAGAGGGTTTCGAAAACAATAAACTCGCCTACGTAGACTTGACGAGCTAACTTAGCAGCGTTGATTTTCAACCCCCTGCCCTCATGCCGAATACCTATTTTGATCGATAATTATTTATTCAAATAGGGTGTTTTTCCACTTTTTAGCTACCTAGTCATCGTATAAGTATATGTAAGCAACTCAGCACTCGTGTAGACTATAAATTCGTCTAAAAGCTTCGCCAGAGTATCCCCCTGTGCCTCTCTCCTACGCTCGTGCTACGAAATCCTGAACTTTTTCTAATCATTTTCAAAATACCAGAGTAAATATTTATTTTCTTAAACGAGTTCATAAGGTTTGCAAAGGCGGCGAATAACGCATACACGAACCGTATAAAAAAGTCAACCCCTTCGCCCTGTCTGCTGGCTTCAGTTGGCTTCCAAGCGAGAAATAAACAGAGATTTTACTCAACCAAAAAAAATTGGAATTTCTATTCATCCAAAAAATCGCGATTATTTTCTTAAAAATTTTTCTCACTCAAAAAATGAGAAATTTTTTCACTCTAGTTTTCCTTCTGAAAACTTATAAGATATTCTTTTTCAAAAAATGGGATTTCTCCTACCAACGAAATGGGGATTGCACCCGATAAAAAATTCAGGGAATTTTCTCACATATTTCGGATCAATCTAAATACGAAATTCAAAATATTCGAAAAAATTAAAAACAGACTAAAAGAGTTAAGAGAAAGACGCCGCATAGAAACGATATTACAATCGATATACACACAGTTGGAGAAAGAAGGACTCTCACCGACGAGTAAATTAAAGCAACGAGGCAAAGGCGCAGGGTAGTCGTCCGACACAACGCTATTGTAATAAATTTCACCCCCTTTGGCCCTGGGATGCTGCAGCCCCTGCCGCCGCATACGTATCCACACGAGCAGCACTCAGATTAAGAAATATTTTTCCACTTTTATAAATCTTTCTTCTTACATACAGCATGGTCGGTTGTATATCTTGCCCTCTTCTGCGAGCTGTCTTCGTTGCTCTCTATAAATGTATAGTAATTCCACGACGAATAATAATTATCCCCTAGGTTCCTCTCTATAGGGCATACGACGACGACGAGAGAGAAGTTCACGGGCGTACCTCTTTAATGTACATTTCGCGCCAAATTCGATCGACGGCTGGCGCGAGACGTGAATTTTCGCCAAAACAGGAAAGAAAAAAAAATACCCTTTTTATATTAATCGCGTATATACGAAGGCAGGCGAGAGAGAGGTCCGCCACATCGGCATTATCCGAGCCCCCTCGCCCGCCCTTCGCGGTGCGCCCATTTTTACAGCTTTCTGTCACGATATCCTGCACTTCTCTCTGCCATTCTTATATAGACTAACCAACACAATGAAGGGGTTTTCGCGATTAATCGCCTCTTTTTGTTTTATTCTTCGCTCTGCCGTTCGCGAGGAGAGCTGTGTGGCTCGCCCGAGCTAGTATATAAATATATACACTAGCACACGTAAACAAAACTATATGGTACCAGAGAACATCAATTAAGAAAATGAAACTTTAGCAGTTTTCTTATTGAACATATGCGACGCTCCCACAGGCCTCTCTGCCCATCTTTCCATGTCCTCGTACATTAATTCCCTCTCCTATTCGTCCTTAGAAGCGACGTCTAGAGCGTCGGCCAGGGTAGCACAATACACCTTTCTTTTCAGTACCTTGCTTTATTTTACTTGGTCCTCTCTTTTGAAGGTCCTCTATGTTTATGAAAATTTATTCACATACAGGGTGTCTTAGTTGAGAAAATGCCCCTTCAACCTAGTAAGTCGGCCACTTTTTCAACAAATTTTTCACTAAATTTTTACTATTTTCAAGATTTTGCACATCTTTCAAATTAATAAACTGGCAAAAATTTTGGTAAAAATTCAAATTTGATAATTTTTTTCCACGTTAATAGTTTTACAAGTTTGATCAATCTGCATCATTTTCAAAATTGAAAACACTATTTTGATTTTATGGAATTTTCAAAAATTTTATTAAACTTTCGATATTAGTTTTTTTTTTTTTTTCAAATTCATCAAAATTATTTTAAAAATTGTGAGGTTGATTTTAAAAATTTAGAAAATTGGAAATTTTTCAAAGATGATGTGCGGCATGTGTATCTTTAAAAAATTTCGGGTAATCTTTTTCACAAATTTGAAAATTTTACTGAATATAAGAAAAACTCAAAAGTAAGTTTTTTGAGTTTGATCAATTTTCAAAATCCTTTCAAAAAAATGAAAGTATCCATATCCAGTGAATAATTTGGTGAAAATTCGAGATTTGGTAATTTTCAAATTTTAAGATTCAGATCAATTCTTCAAATTTGGACAATTTTTAAAATTTTTCCTAAAAACTAGAAAAAAAATAACATAAAGCCATAATTTTCAAAATTTGATCAATTTTCATCCCTTTCATAATTTCCAAAAAATTTGAAATCAGAGAACTTTGAAAAAAAAATTTATCAGGTCAATTTTCAAAATGTACCTTTGAAAAAAAATACCTAGTAGTTTAATATTTCCATAACATTCAAAATTTTTAAATTTTTAAATTTTAATAAATCTTCATTTCTTTCAATTTCAAGTGAATTTTAGTTCAACATTAATTTTTTGAAATTTCTCACTTTTTCCAATTTTGATTAATTTTTAGTCGAAAATTCTTTTTTTTATTTCGCATTTTATTTTCAATTTTTTTGTTCATTTTTTCCAGCTTTGAATTTTTTTTTCCTTTATTTGAGTGATTTTTTTTATTTCTTTCAGTTTGAAGTTCAATTTTAATTTTTTTCAATTTTATAGTTTTCAATTTTTTTTTTTTTTTTCATTTCAAGTTGATTTCTATGTTTTTGATTTTACATTTTTTCAAAAACAAATTGTCACTATTTTTCCAATTTTCTAGTTTTTTAAAGATTATATTTTTTGATCATTTTCAATTTTACTCAATTCTAATTTTTATTTGAATTTTTTCATTTCTTATTTTTTTAATGTATTTTTGAATCTTTTAGTGAGTTTCAAATCATATTTCAATATTTTTTTCATTCCCGAGCAGCACACTCGATCGATAATATCGAAAGTTGAAACGTATCGATAAAAAATCGTTTAAAAATCTAAAGATGTTCTCACGATATGATACAGATTTAGCTGTACGATTTTATAGGCAAAAAATCTAAAAACTATCGAATTCGATAGTATTACGATTTTAGGACGATATTCGTCAACGATACTATCGACAAAGAATATTAAATTTATAGAATCCGATTTTCCACCGATTTTGTGCAGATATTTGAAACTATATTATCGACAAATAATCTGAAATTTCTCGAATTCGATTTTTTAACGATTTTGTGAAGATATTTGAAACTATATTATCGACACGTAATCTGAAATTTCTCGAATTCGATTTTTCAACGATTTTGTGCAGATATTTGAAACTATATTATCGACACGTAATCTGAAATTTCTCGAATTCGATTTTTCAACGATTTTGTGACGATATTTAGAACTATATTATCGACAAATAATCTGAAATTTCTCGAATTCGATTTTTTAACGATTTTGTGAAGATATTTACAACTATATTATCGACACGTAATCTGAAATTTCTCGAATTCGATTTTTCAACGATTTTGTGCAGATATTTGAAACTATATTATCGACACGTAATCTGAAATTTCTCGAATTCGATTTTTCAACGATTTTGTGACGATATTTGAAATTATTTCCAAATTGGTGAAAATTTTTCTAAGTCCAACACGTCTGGAAGTACTAAACTGCCTATTATAAGCGTTTTATTGCTAATTCCTCAACGATAAGGTATGGCATAGTGGTTAAGGAAGAGGATTACCATGCAGGAGGTAGAAGGTTCAAGCCCCACGGGTGGCAGATTTTTTATAATTTTTTTTGACTTTTTCTGAAATGATCCTCTTACCGTAACATGAATAATGTGTTTAGGCATAGTTTAATGTATTAATTATGCTAATTAATGAGTTTTAATTATAGAAAAAAGCTAGTAAAAGACGAAAAATCGGAATAAAAAATCGATAAAAAATCGACAGAATATCGAATTCGATAAAGTTCCGCCTAAATCGTGAAATTATCTTTCGATATTATAGATATATTATCGATAAAATATCTTACTATAATCTCGAAATATTTGCTAACTATAATTCGTCGATAATCTATCTATCTATATATCGAAAGATAATTTCACGATTTATGCGGAACTAACGCGACACTTTATCGAATTCGATATTCTGTCGATTTTGTATTTCGATAATTTGTCGAGTGTGCTGCTCGGGTTTCTCTTTAGACATACTTATTTTGAATTTTTAATAATAATTTACCTTATTCATTTTATTCATCTTTAATTTTCTTGTGCGTTTCAAATAACTTTTTTTTCAAATTAAATTCTAATCTCTCCAATTGACCATTACATTTTTTTAATTTTTGTTATCCCCCATGCCTTTAAATTCTAGTATAAGAAAGCTGGACTCATACTGGAAAAAAATTGATATTTATATTCCTGTATATCCATTCTCAGTAGCCACAGCTATAAGTATACGAGAAACGCGAAAAAAGATCATCATATTGCGGGGCGTGTCCATTCCATCGGCAGCCTATTAGTTAATTAAAAGTGAAAAACTTACAACAATATACTCTTTCGTAAACGTAGGTACACAGGTAAACCAACACGCCGCCGCATCGCATCGGAATCACCCCTGCCTTCTGCCCCCAGCCTCATCGTCATCGTGTGTAATATGGCTATGTGTGTAGTAGTATCATCGTACGAGTAGTTAGTCGCGGTAGCATATACCTACGTGAACATATACCTAGCAGTAGCAGCAGCAGAGATACCAGAACTCTGTGCCCTGTATTTAAAAAGTTAATTAAGTAAATGGAATTTTAATTCTTCGAGCGTGTAAATGAGTACTGTAATACGCGTACAAAGGCCGAGGACGAAGAGGGGAGTGGGGACAAAAGGGGCACTGGGCCAGCTTATACATGGCAGGAATGTTATAAGTGTAAAAAGTAGCCCACCATAGACGAGCCGAGATATTGAAATGGTGGCGGTGGAAATTAGGGAGGAGGATGGAGATGTGTGAGGAGACCGTAGATGACGATACGAGAGAGTGTTAATTAAGGTAATGCGATGTAATATCGTATTAATACGAGTATAATTATGTCGAGTCGCGGAAGAGCATGGAAATATTATCATCCGATAGACACGATGATGAAATTTTTTCGTCCTTTTGTAAAAATTATAGTGAGAAAATGGTGATTATGTGTTGTGAGGTATTTGGGATTCGCGAAGTTATATAGACCTTGGATTGTGGTATGATGGTTATGAATGATTGCAACTTTTTGAGCTTATCGAGCGAGCAGCTTGGGCTTAATAATTTCATTTACGATAATGGCCGAAGGTATTTTTAATTAACGACCTACGCTCGAGGTACACGCGAAAGAAACGGAAGATATGGTGGTGCCACTGCATGAAAAGTGTGGCAGATTAATTACACATACGATACCTACGGACAGCAAAAGCGATTTTCCGCACAGATACGTACGCATACGAAATGGTACAAGTTTACTCGTTGCATTAATTAAAGCGAAGAACTGCGAAGTCGATACGCGTAAAAGAGAAATTAAGCAAAGGTCGGTCAGACGTGTGTGTGTGGTACGAGTAACAGAAATATACGCGGAAAACGAAAAAGAAAAACGAACGAAAAAAATTCCAACTCGATTAGAGAATACGCCAATTCGCAATGGACACGGGGGTCGGGGTAAAAGCACAGCTTTCGTAGACAGGTGAGAGGAAAAGAAAAAAGAGAAGAGAAAGCCGCACGCGTATCGTATCAACTATATCGAAAAAAAAAGAGGAAAAAAGAGCTAAAGCTAAGCAACCTTAAACTCGCAAAACTGCGATGTATATGGAAGGAAAAGTCGCCGGTGAAACAAGAAGAAGAATTACATTAAAAACATGATGGAGTGGAAAAGATGAAGAGGAGGAATAAAAGAAGAGTATTTAACGCCACGATGATGGTATAGTCTCCTCGGGGGGGGGGGGGGGGCGAGCTTTTCGAAGCACAGAAAACGCAAAACGGAAGAAGGAATCCTTTAGCATCATCTTCGTATCACGTTCAGCTTTTGAAACACGATTTTTTAAATGCTCCAGTTTGTTTGTCCCACATTTCTTAATTAGTTGGAAAATTCTATCTCGAACACGAAAGGAGATAGGAGATAGGTAGATGGTGCTTTACAGCGTTGCCGAATGAAAATTCGAAAAAATCAGTAGATTCTGGAGAAACGAATTTCAATGAAAAAGTACTAGATTTCAAGTGTTTTTCATTGAAAGATAAGAGATTTCAGACTTTTTTCAAAGAAAATTCAGGAAATTTTTTGTTTTTATTTTTTTGAGAAACGTTTTATTATTAAGTCCAGTTGTAACTAGAAAAATATATAAAGTGAAAAATCAGTTGAAGAAGTTGAAAAAATTTGTTTCAGCCTTTTTCGAAATGCATTTCATGAAGTTTTCTAAAGAAATCAGTAGATCACGAAGAAATTAGTACAGCCTTGAAAAAATAATTGATTTCTTCAAAAATCAGGGGGTGTTGGCAACACTGGTGCTTCGGGAAATATTGTAGAGAAAGTATACTGTAAAATTATCTTCTGACAATAAATCGTTTGGGCAGCAAAGGAAATTTGAGTCCTGATGTTGCAAAAGATCTTGGGATACGAGATCTGAATCTTTTTCAAATTTGTTCGTAGAGTAAAGATTTTGTTTTATGTAGGGGTTTCATCTTCTCCTCTGTTTTCACTCGAGAGAAAAAAAATTTGAATAAAAATTTGATTTTTTTTCGCCAACTGTACCTTAGTCCTTTCAATGTTTGGTTAGACCACAAAAGTTAAAATTTAAAAATGATCAAATTTAGAAAATTGTAAATATTGATGAAATTTTGAACATTCAACTTGATTTTTTTTTTTTTGAAAACTGCTGTGAATTTAAGAAAATTATATGATTCCAAAAATAAAACAAAATATGAAAATCTTCTGAATTGCATAATATATTTTTTCAATTTTGAAAAATGACCAAAATTTTAAAAATTGTGACAAAATAAATTTTTTCAACTGTTCAAATTTCAAGAATTGGTCCAATTTCAAAGATTTATTAAAATTCAAAAATTACCTAATTTTGAATGTTAAGGATTATTATAAAAAGATTATCCTTTCAATTTTTTTTTTTTTTTAGAAAATTTTGGTGAATTTTGAAAGTTGACCTGATAAGAAAAATTTATGAAAATTTTCTGATATCAAATTTTTTAGAAATATTGAGTGATGAAAATTAGGCAAACTTTTAAAATTGGAGCCTTATGAATTTTTTTTTATGTAAGTATTCAAGTAAATTAAAAAAATGGCCCTTTCAAGAATGGATCCAATTTTTAAATTTTAAAAATTACCAAATATTGAATTTTAACCAAATTCTCAAATTTTGAAGATTAGTCCAATTTTTAAAATCAAAATCACCAAAACTTGAATTTTCATCAAATTTCAAAAATTTACTGAGTAAAACTAATTAATACAATTAGGTATATGTATTTATGATCTTTTAAATTATTTCCAAAAAAATTGTAAAAATTGATCAAACTCAAAAAACTGACCTTATGAGTTTTTCATATTCAGTCAAATTTTCAAATAATTGTGAAAATTGACGAAATTTTAAAGATGCACATGCCACATTATTTTCAAAAAATTTCGATTTTTCTTGAAAATTAACTTCATAATTTTTTATTAATTTTGATGAATTTGATAAAAGAACTAATATGAGTTCTGGAACTTATTTGGCTAGTCATAATGAAACTAAAAATAATTAGGTACCGGTAATTAAGCCAAATTACAAAGAAAATTATATTGGCTTGGATATTTCATTTGAAATTTAAAAAAAAAAAAAAAAATGAAAAATTATTTAAGAATCAAAAACAAAAGTTTGGATAAAATGGATAATTTAAATAAAATGAAAAAATCACTCAAATTAAGGGGGAAAAATTTAGCTGAAAAAATTAACTAACAAAATTAAAAATAGAATTTGAATTGAAAAATGGAAATTTTCGACTGAAAATGAAAAAATGATTAAAATTGTAAAAATAAAAAATTTGAAAAAACTAAAATTGAAACATGATTCACTAAAAATTAAAAGAAATGAAGAATTATTGAAGAGTCGAAAACCAGACCAAATGGAAAAATTAACAATTCAAAAATGAAAAATCTATAAAAATTTGAAAAATTAATTTTTCAACGATACCTACTTTAAAAAATGGAAATTTTACTAATAATTAGGGTGGAATCAAAAATGGAAATTGAAAAAAAAATCCTAAAAATAAAAAATTCTTAGAAACTTGAACCGATTTTTTTATCAAAAATTTCAACTCCGAACCTCCTTATCATAAACTCCAGCACATGCTCGCACCTTGACATTGACTCGTTTACCGCCATGTACGTAGTACACATTATAATTCCAGGTCAAACCCATCCTTCCGCGAATTGTTTACTTTACTGACAGTCGATCGTCTCCGTTATCGCGGACGAATTAAAAGCTAGGTACACATCTGTATTGAAATTACTATTTTGATAAGGCCTAAGCACGATTCCAGGTAAAAAAAAAAAAACACATAAAAATGAGACATACTAAGTCAACTCGACTTGCGACATTCTGGTTGATTTGTTTACTTATCGTCATCTCTGGCAGTCTAGACTAGACCATATACAATCATAACCTACGAAGAGGTCTTTTTCTTATCGTATCTTTGTAAAAAGATAACCTTTGCTCGGATTTTCCACAACCCTCATCCTGATGAACGTGTATTGTAAATATAATTAAAACGAAAAAGTACATGGATATAAAAAGATGAAAAAAACAACCAGAGGCGTGATATCCGTTTCTAATTGTTTGATTAAAAACCGCCACTTTAATATATTTCTAGCACGAGGCTCAGTTCAAGACACTAAGACCAGATAAGATCCTTTTTTTCTTATCGCAATATATGCCTACAAATATACTTATGTGTAGGGCGATGTAAACATCTCGTAATCTCACTTTTATAAATAATATTTTTGGTAGGTAATCTGTGGAGCAAGCCGCAAGTACACAGCAGGTCTACTCTACATGTATAGATAAAGCTGCGCATATTCTTATTAGTTCACCTTTCCACAGGGGGATAAAGTGAGAAGAAAAATACCATACCCCAAAGTGTTCCTTTTCTACGACACCTTTCTTTATACCAGAGCACACATCCCGTATACATAATTTCCACGTCGCTTATTTCTTTTAACAATAATCTCGCCCTGGAAGAAGCTTGTTAGCGCCGAACCTCTCCACTGACCCCGCTACTATATCGCACATCTACTGGAAAATCATTCGTTTACATTAGCGCCACACTGCCCCGCACTCCGCACCCCACACACGTCATAAAGTTAACTCGTTACGTGAGCCAGACGAAGACCGATACCGTACAAAGCTTCGAAGCGCGAAGGAAAAAAGGAAAAACATCCTCGCCTCAGTCTCACACATTTCGCTCTTCGTCGTCGTCTTCTTCTTGTTGTTCCTGAAGAAACTACACACCTATTAATAAAGGGGGTCGACCGAGGCCAGGGGGATACACACTGCGCACCGGGCGAAAGCTCTACGCACACATATGCAGAGTAGCAGCAGGCTGCCAAGGCGAGGGCCAAGGTGGTGGAAAAAAAGAAGAAAGGGTCGCACATGTTAAACGAGAAAGGGTGCCGAGTAGAGGTGACGTCACTTAGTTATATATTCGCAAGCAAATCATTATTAGTATTGATTTCTCTCTTTCTTATACTTTTTTCTTTCTCCAACACTCTTATATTTTTTCTTCACTCTCTCTGTCTGTCGCCCCCGCTTGCTCGCGGGTCCCTGCCCCAGCAGTGGGCGAGGTGGTGGCGCTGCTGCCAAGCCAGTGTGTATAATATGGTATATACTATATGAGTTGTGCGTGCGCATTTTTTTTCTTCTTGCTCTCTTCGGCTCGCTGTGGCCTTTTTTTTTTTTTTTTGTTTTTCTGCTTCTTTTTTCTTCATTTTAAAAACTTATATATGCGTATATATTATATAAGCTACGTACGAACGCCTCTCTCTCTCTCTCGTGCTTCCTTATTTTTTCCTCGCCAATTTTCGCTGCAGCATTCTCACTACCTTGTACCCTCTTTTTAGAATAGCTCACTTTAGCACATCTCTTGGCTAAACCTTGCAAAGGAACAAACCTTCGGATACGAAAAAACTGCCAAACAATAAAAAAAATCACATCGCACGTAACCTAACCAAATTAATATTAAATCATTCGCGTAAGTTATTCTCGTATATAAACTTATTTACTCGCGAGTGGGAAGAATTTTACGATAATTACGATCCATACTATTATGGCCGAAGTATAGCCTGATTACATAAAAAACGGAAACCGTATTAGGATCTCATAAATTCTTCAACGTCTGCCTGGCGATGGTAATACGTCCTCCGCCAAGTTTCGTTCTTCGTATATCGAATTATTTTTTATTTTGTGTATTTATTTTAATGTTTTTTAAATACGCTTCTACGTACGTACGAGTATACGCTATGCGCTTTATACAAACAACATTGGCGCGCGTTTTAATGAAGATTAATTCGAAGTCATTAACGGAAAGGAGAAAAAAATTACCTTAAAATCGACCTTCAACGATATAAAAAAATATATAAAAGATTACCTACATTACGTAAAGTACGTAGGTACCTATAGTATAACTCGACAATCGAGCTAGCGTGATTATTTCGGTGAAAAAATATATTGTAGGTCTTTGGAGAGTCCGTAATAAAATTAAATATATCGGTGATAATATCTATCGACAATAATTGGACAAAATGTATAATTGAACCTTCTCAGCAGAAAATTTATCTACAAATAGTTGACAAAAACACCCACCTTTCATAGGAACAAAAAACAAGATATTAAGAATAAAGTAGTGTCAAAAGTCTAAAAAATGAGATAAAGGATCATTTTAATGACCAGAAACTTTATTGATCTGAGAAATGGAATGAAATCAAAAATTAGAAAATTAGAAAAAATTACTACGTTTACCAAAGAAAATCAAAATTAAAAATATTGAAAAAATTATGAAACTCAACAAAAAAATTGTAAATTGAAACTGAAAATTTCCAAAAATCTGCAGATAAAAATTTTCTAAAATCAAAAATTGGAATTATCGACAACTGAAGAAAATTGAAAATGATTACAAAAAAAAAAAAATTAAAAGCTGAAAAAGTTAGAAAAAAATTCCAAATAGGTATATATTATATTTTTTTTAAGCAAGCGGATTTTTTCATAATTCAAAAATATTCGAAATGATATGAAACTCACAAAAACATTAGGTATTTAAAATTGGAAGAATTGAAAAAAAAAATGAATAAAAACTAAAAAATTCCAATTATTAAAATTTTTTGAAAAGTTGCTAATTTTTTTTGAGAAAAATGGGTAGATAGGTACCTACGGGAAAAAAAATTAAAATAATAAAAAATTCATCACAAATTTATTAAAAAATTGAAAATAAAATAAAAACCTAAGAATTTTGAAAATTACAAAAATTGGAAAAATATTAGGTACAAATGAAACTTGGATGAGAAAAAAAACCATACCTAGACATAGGTATGAAAAATCTTTCAAAAAAATTAGAAAAATTAAAAAATTCCAAAAATGAAGAAAAGTGCAAGTGGTTTTTTTTGAAAATGATATGAAACTCACAAAAATGATAATTGCTTAAAACAGAAATAATTGAAAAAAAGTACTGAATAAAAAATTGAAAAAATTTCAAAAATAAAAAATTCAGAAAAATTTGCAAACAGATTTTTTTTGAGAGAAAAAAATGAAATTGAAAAAATCTTGAATCGAGAAAGTTGAAAACGATTTGAAAATCACTACAAATTTATTAAAAAATTAAAAACAAAACAAGTAATTCAAAAAAATGAAAAAATTCACAAATAAAAATTGAGAGAAAACAAATTTGGGAATCAAACATTCATACACAATATTTCTCATCCCCAATCTGAAATGTTGTACAAAATCTTCTTCATAATATTCAGGAAACTATCCCTTCCACAAAGTTCATCATTTTGGCTCGGGCAAACCTCAGATTATTATTCATCATACCCGCAATAATTGTGATTTTTAGTATATCCTCCCAATTACTTGTAAGTATCTGAAAAAATTGATTTTACACTCACCAAATAGTATTTAAAAATTGACAATTGAAACAGAAATCCAAAAATGTAAAAATTGCAAACAAGTAATTTTTTGGGGGGAAACAAAAAATTAGGAAAAATTTACAATGAGAAAAAATTGAAAATGAAGAAGATTGAAAATAACCACCTAGAAAAAAATGTCTTCATTTCATGGAAAAACATCGAATATGGATATGTCAGTTTTGACGATACCATATCACAATTGCAACTGCACCCCCTCCCCCATTCCCCCAGTTATACGAACCTAATACATAAACTTTTGAACTCCCCCCCTCAATTTTTCCATATTCTGTTGAGCAATTTTCAGAATTATATAGGTACATTTATGACTTTTCAAAAATCCTAAAACCAAATATTCTATAGGTATTTCTGTCTGATTTCTCAACATTTTGTTAGATGTTGTTTCAATTTATGTAACGTACATTTCCGGACCCTAAAAGCGTTTCATTTTTTGTAACGAAAACTTCTTAATATTAAGGGCAAAAACATAGGTATCCAACCTTAAAAAATTAAAAATAGTTTTTTTTTCAAAAGAAAATTTTCCAAAATAAAAATATGAGTCGGCCAATTCCAAAGTGACCTAATTGACGATTTTCGATTTTCGTTTTTTTGTCGTATCGGAACGAGAATTTCAAGCTGGACAAGGTGGTGTTTTCAAAAAAATTCTAAAAAATACCTAACCTGATGAAATTTAGAGATACTTTTCAAAACTCCTTAAGGTACCATTGTTTACATACCATCAACCAATGTATACTTTTCCAAAACTGCATAAGGTAAAGAATGAAATTGTTAGCATTGAGATACAGATTACAGTCGATAATCGGAGGAAAAAATTGGTAGAAGGGAGGGGGGTTACAAAGGAGATATTAAAGATTGAAATCTTGAAATTCCGTCGATAATTTCATTTAAATGAGTAAAAATGTGATTACTTTTCCAAAACTGCTTATGGTCAATTCGATTACTTTTTTTTACAATAATGTCAAGACTAATGAATTTTGGGATCAGAAACTTCTAGGATAAGTGGTCTACTCGAATCTACACAAAACTAGCAACTCACCACAAAGAAATAACAGTTTAAAAATCTCGTCACAGTTTTTCGCGATTTCCCAAAAAAAGAAAATTTTACCTTAGGTCATTTTGGAAAAGGGCGACTCATATATTGGAAAAATGTGAAATCTTCTAGTATGAAATAAGATCAAAACGTAGTGTGTGAAAAAAAAAAATAATTAAAAAAATAGAAACTGGAAGAAAAATTTTAAGGCAAAAAATTTAGAAAAAATGACGAATTAAACATTGAAAAAAAAAATGAATTTTGAGAAACTGAAAAGACAATAATGTGGTGCTATCAAAAATTATTGAAAACTGAAAGAATTTTAAACTCGAAAATTAAAAGCATTTAGCTGAAACAAAAACCTTCCTCAATCTCAGAATTATTTTCAGAATTGCAGTGTTTTTTTTTTTCAATTACCATGCCCCCTAAATTCACGAATCAACGTTCAAATAACGTTTTCCCGGAGGTTATGAAGAATGAAGGCAGAAAAATATACAAATTAAGATTCTTCCAAGAATCGTATAGAGAGAGATAACTCACTTGATGGATAAATATTTTAATCTTTTTTAATCTCCATGTTGAAAATTCGGTACTCACCTGAAACAAAAAATAAACAAATCGTCGATTAGTTGATTTCTAGTTAATTAATTATTTTAAAAAACCCATTTATTCTATCGTTTCTTAGAACATTAATAATAACATACTAATGCACAGGCATCTTGATTCTTAATTCTCATCAACATACTTAATCTTGCAAAAATTCGCTTCAAGTTTTTTTTTTTTTTTTTTTTTCACTTTCAGAGATTTTCCCATCATACCAGCTATCTCCAGACATAACACACAGCACATTTCCAACACTTTTATTCCATGACCTATACCACAAAACAGCCACAGCAACACCTCAACATCATCTCTTACATTTTACGAGATCACTCTGATCTAATGGCGCGACAACATCTCAATTATAACTCCTCTTTTCTCGCCCCCGTTCTAAGATTGACTTTCCAAACACAGATATACGAGTAAGAATATGCCATTTGACGATATTCGTGTGTACCGGTATTGTCGTTACACAAACGTAGGTGGGTAACCCTTGCCCTGTGCGGTATGTACCACAACAACGCGCACCTAAACAACTTATTCGACACGACAGATACAAAAACAACAGCAACAGCATCCATAGAGACTCATCTCGATGTTGGCCAATTGGCCATCTTACTTGTCGCAGATTCGTACAAATTTATGTACAATTCACGCGTACATGAAAACGCGAGAGATGAACCTTACGTCTCTCTTGGTCATCGAGTCTCCCTGTAGATATCCTCTTCTTCAGCCTATTATATCGATTCTTGTAATTTATACTCGGCGACCGGTTTTATAGTCCATTTTATTAGACCGGTTTTCGTACCTTAAATACACTTTTTAACATACATACGTATAAACGTAACAAAACGAAACACATCACACACACGTATACATCTACATATAGCTTCGCTCTATCTATGGTACAAATTTTATATATACTTATCCCGGCCTCTCTTTCCTCATTTCTACAATACGCTTATCCAACATTATTAAGGTTAAGTCTAAAAACCATAAATAATGGTTAATTTTATACTTTGCGCCAAGCCATAATATACGCACGCGGTCTTAAAGTGCTTTATATGTACACCGAATCTCCCATCCTTCCGCCCCCTGCTATCACACTTCGATACCTGTACTATTAACGATCACGATCGTATTTAGAAGTTGGAAGAGAAAAAAATAAAGATGCTGAGGTACACACCTCCATATTCGTCGTATATGCTCCCATAGAATACGCGTAGATTAAACAGAAATAAAAAAATAAAATCATAAGTCTCTCATCCCCTCTTACCCATGCTCATCCATACCGAACCAGCTAGCACCTTATTTTGACCTTTCTTACTCGCCTTTTTTATTTTTATTGCTCGTTCTTGGGCGAATAGATAGACTCGCGTAGACATATACCACATACTATTCTGTGCATGGTATCTCGTTATAGCATCTTCGTAATTATTAATTACCCAGGTGGTAGCAAATGGGTTTTTTGTGGCTACTAGCTCTCGATGCTGCTGTGTAAAAAAACCACATCAGGAGCAGAAAGGGGCAACGCGGTGGCAGCTACCTGATGAGAAATGATCTGCGAACCTCGTTATGTGCGAAAAGGCATTCCAATATATGCTCGTATATCGATACATAGAACATTGCAACGAGATAAACCCAATAAATAAATAAAGCAATGAATTCGCGTTTTCGAAACATAAAAAGCTCGCAGCTTCTTCCACCCTCCACGCCCCTTCAGAAAAAAAAATGAAAGAACAAATGAAAAAAGAAAGAAAAATGCCAACTATACGAGAACGAGAAAGATATTCCGTATCACACACACATACATTACGCCTTTTTTTAACGCTCTTCCCTGCTTTCAGCCTGCCTTCCACCAGCATCATCCTCATCTCCATACCTTTTTTCTATTTCACTATTTTCGAGATGGGGCGCTGGGACGCGCGAGAATATCGCATTCGCAAAACTTAATCACATTGAAGAAAGACGATATAAAGTATGAGGAGTACAATGTGCGACGCGAACCGGGCGGTACGGTACAGTACGGTAAGGCCGAGCCGAGGATTCGAACATCTCAACGAGAGAAAGTTGTCCCCTCACACCGACCAATCCACCCGAGAAGGAAACGAGGCAAAAAAAAGATCCGAAAAAAAGAAGAAGAAGAAGGAAAGCTTTTATAAAACTATTTCATATGTATAATGTAGATGACGCCATTTTGAAAATCCTGTTATTTTTCCTTTAACTCTTATCTTGCATAATATAGTCTTGGATTTCTTTCGTTCGTTTCATCCCTCCCCCCCCCATCTGCTCCCTTTAGCCCGTTTTCGATGAAAATATATACACGTAGACGTCGTATGTGTATGTGTGTTGGAAGTTCGCGAGATGCTGCTTACATATATGCCCGTATTTTTCGCTCGCGTCACCCTCGCTCGCATCCCACCTCGTTGGTCCAAAATCGCTCTCGTTGCTCGCTTTCCCTCTTCGCCTCAGTTTTCCTGATTATTTGAAATGCGGCGCTGGCGGTGCTCGTTCTCTTACGTTTTCCATCTCTTAGCGATATAACGAGCTATCGTATACCTCTCCTTTCGTCATCTTACTTTGCTGCTCCGCTCTTGCCCCTTTCTTGTCCCCGCTCTGGATGCTGGTGAGCTTTTTATTCCTTCGCGAATACGTATATGCTTATACCTTCCGAACTAATACAAGCGCACATCAACGTGCAGCTTTTCTTTTTTGCATATCCTAAAAGAAAATATAGTATGCGAGACTACGACGATGAACTGAGCAAGAGACGCGAATCAAGTGAACACCGTTGTACACATAGACACGATGATAACCCCAATGATGCGAAAACTGAATATAATTCATTCTGGAATCTCGATGTATCTTTCAGTTTGCCAGATGTGCCTCGCATATTCATGATTTATATGAGCTGGATAAGTTGTCAGTTGGAAGCTTTGATTTTCTATGCAGATTCCTTCCATGTAATACACTTCTATCATTGGGGCATTGGAAATATATTTTGGAGGCCCTCATCAAAGCACTCTTGACTTCTTGAGACTTCCAAAAGCAATACTTTTTTCAGCAGATCTGGGAAGGCATGGCAAAGTACTCAGTACTGGCTGACTACCCGGTAAATCATCTCCGAAAGGCTGGTGACCACATATGTACTGTCAAGTATATGACACTCCGAGAAGACCGCCAAGATTGCTTAGCATTCCTGCTAACTGCTAAGTTAATCATCCTCCAAAAGCTGCTGCCTATAGGTGGTCAAGTATGTGGAACTCAAAGAAGAGCACTATAAGACTCTTAGCATTCCTGATCAGTAATTAATGACCCTCTAAAGGCTGATGATTTGCCTAAGTACTGCCAAATATATGGCACTCCAGACATTCTTGCTGAGTGCTAAGTAAATCATCCTCCAAAGGCTGCTGTCTTGCTGTTACCTATGAACTGCCAAGTAGATGAAACTTGAAGAAGAGCGCTAATATTCTTGGCATTCCTGTCAAATAAATTGTTCTCCAAAGGCTGGTGATTTCCTATATACTGTTGAAGTAGGTGGTATGTGGGGGTAAAGAGAGCAATCTACCTATAAATCTTCGAGCGACAGTGGAAACCCAGCAGTGCTAAGGAGAGAGACTTATGTAGTTTATTCAAACGAGAGTTTCCAATTAGTACAGAGTTGCTCTGATCTTAAATACTATTTCGCTACCTGACTTAACTAAGAGTAGTAAACATACTCGAAACTGGTCTGACAATGCGTAGCGCAGTCAAGGCAACCACACTGTCAAGAATATGACACTCACGGAAAAACACCAATGCTCCTTAGCATTCCTGCACCGTCAACTATATGACACTCAAAGAAGTGCACCAAGACTTTTGGCATTCTTGCTGAGCAAGTTGTACACCAAAGGTTTATTACTGCCTAGGTACTGTCAAATATATAGCACCCCAAAAAGAACACAACGACTCCTAAACATTCTTGCTAGGTAAATCATCCTCCAAAGACTGATGATTGTTTATGCACTGTCACATATGGCACTCAAAAAAGCACACAAATATCTTTGGCATTCCTGCTAAGTACATAAATTGTCCTCCAATGCCTGACTAATTTCTAAACAGAAAAATTAGCTAAATAAAGCTGTGGAACTCATAATTCAAACATGAAAAACACAAAATATCCCCTGATATTCATGAAGATCTACAAAACAATTTCACTGTCCCACATTTCAGCGATTTCTCATTAACCAATTACCTTTTTTTTTTTTTTACTCGCGTGACTAAGTGCGGGTACCTAACTTACAATAAATTGTTATGTTTTACCCCGCACTTGGGATCATTGCCGTCTTAATACCCTAACTTGAGACTCAATTCTAACTTGAACAATAATATAATCTTCTTCTTAAACTTGAAAAAATCTTTCCTCAAGACTAATATTAGCTCTCCAATGAAACTAATTTCCTCATATTTCTCAGCTCAAATCTAACCTGGCCTCTTGCATCCTGCAAAAGAAATTACTTCGATCATTAATAAAATATAATCCATGCCATTAGGAACCACTATATAAATAACACATATATCGAGAACAAGCCTCTTTTTTCATCTCGAACCATACACGAGGCTGAGTTTATTCTTATGGAAATTCTTACACAGCGCGATTTTTTCTTTTATTTTCTCCATCCTTTTTCTTTTCCTTTTCCCGCGGCGATAGGTTTTACTTACCGAGCCGAGCTTTACCCCCCTCCCTTTCACAATTTTCCGGCTCAATCGTCGATCTTTCTCACTCTTGCGGCAACCAAACCGGAGATTTTTCTCTTTAATCGCATCTGTATGTGTAAGGATCGTCACCACTGTGTCATTCTATCTTTCTCACGCACGTTTCTTTGGGGCGCGCGCAATTTTTACACTGTACTAGTAGCTTTTTTATTCTTCTTACTTTTTTTGCCTCCCTTTACATCGCACACTCGTCGTCTTCGCTTCTTCTCCTCAGCACACGTCTTCATCTACTTATAGGACGCGGTGCGCTGCTCACATATATCGTTTATATGCATATACGTATATCTACTGTATAGTATACGCGCGTAGTACGAGTACACTAATACATTTTCAGCTTTTTCTTTGCCCACCACGCAGCACCTACTCTATGTACCTTACCATCGTCGGTGCTCCCTGCTCGCTGCTTTTTTTCTCATTTCTTTTTCGAATATCTCCATATAACCCTATTTCCATTAAAAGTTTTTCCCGCGTCGTCGTTGCCTTTGCCTCCATCGTTGTTCTTTTCCAATATTACAACGTACGTATAATATGTATCCAGCACCTCCTAACGTATTCACGACCCCCGTTGGTGGCTCATTCGTTAGTTTGCCTTCGAAAAAAATGCTGCACATAAATTGCGCTGGCGCGAGCTCCATTTCTCTCATCTTATTCGTTCTCTTCTTCAAAGAGGCCGCAAACTTTGCGAGCTGCCTTTTTCAGTCGCTGTTTTTGATCAATTTTTGGATTACAATTTCTCGGAATTCTTTTAAAGCACATACAATATTTCAAAATTCTTTTCTTCTTTTGAACTTTTGGAACATATTTTTTCAAATTTTAATTGAGAACAATGCATTTTTTGGGGTTTGTTAAAAAAGTGGATTCTGATCAAAATATAATCATTTTTCACAATTCTGTTCAAAGGAAGATTTTCTCAAATTTTTTTCAAAAACGAATTATTTTTATAAATTTCATCCAAAGAAAAATTCTTTGAATTACATTTCAATTTTAAACATAATTGAATAAAATCACCATTCGATTACTCATCTATATGCTTTCTCAGGTACATTCACGTACGTACAAATTTTACTGTATCCATCGAGAAAACCACACTCGTCGTACATCTACATCTACATATAACCTTATAATTAGCCTCTCGACTAATCGAACATTAATGTCGGATTATTTACGAAAATTATACTAGTTTTCCAAATACAACCTGCCGTAAATATAGTAATTAAAAAGTATACGACGACGCGAAAATTAAATAAAAAAATAAGAAGAAAAAAATTATTAAGACAGCTTCTCGTGATCATCATCATCATCTTGATGAGTAGCATCTCATCAAAGGGAAGGAGAATAGGAGGAGGCTTTACAGATAATCCTAAATCTAATATACGGCACATATACCTATAACGTCTATTATTCAACCAACTGTTTCTTCTCCCGCTCCACCTGCCCTGTCCTGTCGTCGTGCGGAATTCGCCCGTTATAATTATTTCTTCGATACTACCGAACAGTGCGGCTAGGCCAACGACATGAATCATCGACATTCTTTGTAAAATACTATACTACTCGTATAATCCCGATTATTTCTCAATTATTCGCCAATCTGTTAATATTCCCAGGATACTTCTCCTCTTGAGTCTTGCCCTGGCCCATCTTTGCAGCGATGCCGAGAAAGTGAATTCCATCGCGAGATCGTTCGGCGCGGATGGATTATAATTCGACAGTGTTCGCCGGGGATTAATATTAATCATTTTTTCTCTCTGCAGAAATACATAAACGAATAGTGCTAACTCTCTCGTCATAAAAACGGGCTAACATACGCCTAATTCTCGAGAATTTGCCTGAATACGCACGTCCAAGTATCAAAGTATGTAATGTATGGACAAGATTGACGACGATGCTGTGCCATAGTCTACCTGAATTATGTCTTAGTCGTAATATTTGCGATCTAAATCAAAGAGTTTATCGACACGATCACGACTAACGACGAGGTGACTGTTCCAGTTACACACATACCGAACACCACAAAGTCTCTCAATCCGTTTTCTTTGACTTCGATGTCTCCTGTATATGAACGACCTGAGGCATGTTTCACTCCGAATCGCCAAATGCGATGAAAAATCCTCAGTATGGAAATTTATTACCGATATCGTTGCGTTATTTTTCTGATTCTGCATATTATATACCCGAGTATAATAAATAATCTATATAGTAATACGTTTAAATCTCTTTTTTTTACATCTCGAATACCTGGAATATTACAAGACCGCACCATCTCACCGGTCTATAGTTCCGGGAGTTCGCCAAATACAGAGTGAGAGGGAGAGGTATTTATTACCATTTTTTTTTTTTACATTTTCAATTCAATTCTCTGGTAACTCCATTTCTCGAGCTGGCTCATCGAGTAACGCAAATAGCTAATTACAAATGGTTACTTCGTGTTCGTAACGAACGGAATGCGTTATACGGCATTCCATATTTTCGTATATACATGCACCTACCCGGACCCCTTTCGCCTGGTTTTGTGTCTCACACACGACATACTCTCCTCCAGTCGGTAATAATTACGCCGCATCGGTACGTAGATTATTTTTTCCCTCGCTCTCTCTCTCGCATCGAGTACCTGTGTCTCTCACCTTTCGACTATTCCGAAATTTAATGCGATTGCTCGACGATGATAACACGTATGGTCGTAAAATTCGCCCATCATCGGTCCATGATGTCATCCGGTAGTGAGGAGAGGTGCGCCGGGTAGCCCAGCGTGAAATGTGGAATTTCAATTAATACTCGACCGATTAATTTATGCGTCAAATAGTCTCATTACTTTGGTGAATCTGGCTGGTCTTCGTGGCATGACGACCATAAAACCATGTTCTCCTCATATACTTTCCCCCCTCATGCTCACTCGAATGGTGTGTACCGAGAGATACCAAAAACCACCATCGTAGAACATTCCTTTTTACGTAGAAAAAAATACACCTATTAGCTCGCTCTGTACTCGTCGATCGATTAAAAATATATGAAAATTTAGCTCGTCTCTTCCTATGCTGTATATAACTCGTATACTGCAGCAGCATCGTACTTCTTCCCGTCTACAGCATTGCCGGCCCAGCCACCGTGATCCAGTCAAGGTGATCGTTTCACGTTCGTATACCTATCGGTACGTACGCATTAACTACTATGCGGCCATCAATTATACACCAAGACTACAGAGCTACCGCACAGGCAGGGGGTGCTGACTGTCCAGTGTACCTAGGCGGCTACTACATACTACAACAACCTCAGCGCGTACGACTAGTCTTCGTGTCATCTCTATTGCTCCAGCTGCTGCTGCTGTTAGGCTTCGAACTCGTAATTAATCCATTAAATCACACAGCCGAGCCAGTGCTATTCGATGACGATAAACTTCGATGTACAGGAACGCTGCTCTCATCACATAGTGCTTCACGTCTGTGTTCTTTCATCTTATCGAGCTCCTTGCTGTCGATGCAGAATTTGCGAATTAAAAGGAGTCAGCGTTGGTACTTTTCCGGTTATCTTGATCTGGCTGTCGTCAGTGTTTTAGGAATCATTTCTGTCGTCGACTGATACCAATATTCGCACACACGTTTGGTTTACTGTATTATAATTAGGTCATTTCGGTGCGAATCACGATGCTGACGATGGCTGGCTGTGGCTGGTGCGAGTAGCTAGCCCGTCTTCACGAGTTCGCGCGCACGTCAAAAGGTAAACTTGATCTTTATCTGGAATTTATTTACCTTCTCGAGCGTTTTTTTCCTTCTTTGTATTGTTGATCTTTTTGCAGCTGCATAGAATTTCACTCTCGCCATCGTTGTTGTTGTTGTTTTTTTTTTAACGTGGTGATAGACTTGATTCTAAATTTAGAGATTGTCAATTTCTTCAGGGCAGCGATACTTTTCTACTTGGATTCAAGTTTAGCATGAAATTGAGTTTTTGTAAAATTTTTATTGACGAAATTTCACAAATTCAATTTCTAAAGAAATTTTGAAAAATTTACTTCTGGACAACATTTTTGATAAAAGTAATTTTTTACAGAATTGAGTGATTTAATTGATTCAAAGAAATGAAATGACTTCAATTTCAAGATGAAATTTTGAAAAATTTGATACGTTCTTAATAAAATCAACTTTTAAATAAAATTCGAGAATTGTAACTCAGACCTAATTCTAAAAAAAAAATAAAAATAAAAATAAAGTTCAATCAAAAATTGAGAAAAATGATTTTGAATGCATTTTTCTACAGATTATTTCAAACCAAAGAGTAAAATAAAAAATAAAAGAAGTGGACCAACAAAATCTTTACTTTCAAAAAAAAAAAATCACAAATTTATTTGGAGCAAATTTTTCTAACAAAAATTGAAATAAAATGAATTTTGAACAAACGAACAAAATGTTTGCTCTAGCATAAAATTGAAAACTTGGTTTCAAGCAAAATTTTAGAAAATATGTGTTTGAACAAAATTTTAAAAAATTTAATTAACAAATTATTTTCTAACAATTTTTTTCAATTTGGGTACAAACAAAATAAAAATTGAAAAATAATAAAAATTCAATAATTTAATAAAAATAAAAAGAAGAAAAAAAATTGTTCGGAAAATTTTGAGATAAAAAAGAAATTCTGAAAAAATATCAGGCCTTTTTGCAGGATTCAAAGGGCTAGCAAGACAATTAGACCATCTACACCACAATGCCAAATTCCACCAATCTTTTTCTAAATTCAATATGCCTTGTCATATTTAAAATATTAACTTTAATCTCCACAATATCGAGTCTCAATGTCAAAAAAACCTCTACCAAAGATTCCTCAGCATCTCCATAGCTCCAAGGGAGACATAACCAGAAAGAACTACCCAGCATACAAGCACTCGAATACTTCATCCAAATCAAAAAAAAAAAATCCCAAAACCAATCAAAATTAACGACTATAAGTTAAAAAAATATTCTAATGAGCTTCGGGCGCGTCAGAGCGTTATTTTTTTATTTTTTTAATTACTCGTACCAAAAAAAAAAAAAAAAAAAAAAAAAGGTAAAATACCGTCTCATACTCTTCAACCTCCGACCAGGGTGGAAGGGGGTGAAGGACTGGCGACGGGGAGAGAGGTATTAAAGCCCACAGCGTTATCTAACATTCCGATCTTTCCTGACTTTTATGTTAATTAACACGTGTATTTTTACGATCTCGTATACGCGTATTCCATCTCTGTCTGGCACTCGCCATCTCCACGGCTCTTTTTTCTCTCTCTCTTCTCTACTTCTTTTCTATTTTTATTATTATCTTTTCCCGCAGCAGCATTGCTACAGTACGTACACATATATATGCTTCTCCAATATTCATCATTTTGGTTTACATAAACGCCGCGTATCACGGCCAGCCAGCCATCTACATACAACCAAAGTATTAAAAAGTAAAAAAAAAAAGTAAGAAAGAGTCAGCATACTCTTATAGCCGATTTTACGACCGACCATTTCAGAGTACTAACTTCATGAAGACTCCTACTGTATCTACGTAGGTATATGTGTCTACATCCAAGCCATATAGTACCAATGCAGATACCATACCGCCGCCATAGAGCAAAAGCTGCCGTTTGTACGTGGACTATATACCCTCCAACTCGACCCGCTACCTTTGTTAATTCTCTCTCGCTGCACAATAAGCAACAACATCAGCAGCAACACTGCAGACAGTGCTGCTGATGATATACATTTATAGCATAGCTATACACAGACTCACCGGTTTATACGACGGTAATAATTTATAAACGCGGTGGCACGCCAATATTAAATACCATTTACTATCTCTTTTCTCTCGCTCCCGCGCGTACAATATTTATGCTAAATTCAAAGCTAATTCGTTAATTGATTTTTTTCCTCCTTTTGCAATTTTCTTCTTCTTGCAACGTTTGTTCATCCGACTAGCAATGCTGCTGATGCTGCTAAAATGCTAAATAGTGAATGTACACATGCATAAGATCTGGCATGCTGCAGACTTCCAACGTTGCTTGCTGCTGTTCTTATTGTTGTTGGTGTTTCGACACCACCTTCGCCATCTCGCCACCGCGTACAATATAAGAGCTTGTAAAATAATAAAGAACACGAATTCTTCTTCTTATTATTTAAGGTACATAATTTTGTTTTCGTACTTTCCCCCCCCCCTCTTCTACAACCTCCCTTCCCATGGTCTTTCATATTTTCTTATTCAGTTTTCTGGTTGTAATGTATGCATACGTAGAGTAAGCGCATAACCTCGCTTACGTACGTACGATGCAATAAAACGCAGTCGATAAATTACATATTTCTTTTGTTGTTTGTTTGTTTCAATATAGTATATGGTGCCATAAGCGACGTATATATAAATAAGTGTACCATAAACCACCTTTTCTGCGCTCCCTTTCTCTACCTGACGAATACAAGTACTTGTGTATAGAGAAGCCGACACTGAAAAATATGTAGTGATTTCGAAAATTTCATTCGAGTTAATTATACTGTATTCTGTGAGAAAATTGAGAGTTTTTTACTTTAAAATATCAACTTATTTCTCGAGTATATTTTCGAATATACTTCGGAATAGAAAATTAATGCCGAATTCGTAATCAGCGTCATCAAAAACTATGAAATCGATATCCATATCGACTTTTTAATCACCATGCTCAGAACCCCTGGGAAACATCCCCTGAAAATTCAAAAACTCTTACTACCAAAAATTATTGAAAAAATAATACGAGATTCGTAATCAGAATCATCACAAACCATGAAATCGATACCCATATCGACTTTTTATCATTTTTTGTTCATCCCCTATGCCCAAACCCCCGGAGGAACACCCCATCAAAATTCAAACACTCCTACTAACAAAAATTATTGAAAAAATAATACAAGATTCGCATTCAGAGTCATCAAAAACCATGGAATCGATACCCATATCCTCTTCTTATCATTTTTGTCCACCCCTCTAGTCCACAACCCCTAAAAACCAACCGTATGGCAATCCAAACACTACTATCATGAAAAATTATTGAAAAAGTAATACTTGACTTATGATCAGCGTCACAAAATGAAGAATGAAATCGATACTCATATCGATTTTTCATCCATCCCCTATGTCCAACCCCTAAGAACCACCCCTATCAAAATCCAAACACTCACCGTCAAAAATATTACACAAAAATCTCATTCAAAGAAATATTTCAAACTTTGTTATCATCTCATTCCACTTATTCGCAATTTTTCATCCCCTACTCAACTACAAAATGATCTTAGTGGCGGGGTACCAAAGGTGGAGGGGTAAACACCCCCCTCCTCCCAAAACTGATAAAAACACATCATGGATATCGATTTCAAGGTATTCGACGACGCCGAACCCAAATCTGACGTCCATTCCAACCTCACTAGCTTTCTTTTCGAATTATTCGCATTCCTCCTGCGCCGAATCCATCTATCATCGTATCGTCGAGTCAGTCAACCTGCAGCTCGGCTGTGTAAGCGATCGCTTGAACGAGGCCTGTGTACCATATACGTCTACGTCGTACCAGCATTCAAGCTCAGCGTACACCTTAGATGGAATGGAAAAAAATTATCTGGTACTTCGTGTATTTACACGATACCATTACGACCCCCTATAAAGAATTCATCACGATTTGTTGAAGCATTTCGCATCGTGACTCACCGCTTAAAAGAAATATTATACTAAATTGAAGCATTGTAAGTCATCTCGCGGTGTATCGAATAAATACGCAGATTTATCACCGAGCCCGTTAACGTTGCTGTTGTTGCTGTTGTGTTCTCCATTCCTTCCATCGCGTATGGTGTAGGTAAATACTTATAATATCGTACATACAAATAGAATTTCGCCATATGCTTCGACTTATGTGTGTGTTCCTGTTCCTTCCTCTGTACCTATTTACTTGCTGGAGAACATTTTACTCTCTGGTTGCGGAATTTGTATACTCTTTTGAGTTATAAATCAACTGAAGACTATGTACGTACGACGAAGACGACAACGTTGGAGAGTAAAGTTAATTTGAAAAACAAGCTTTTGAAAACAGATAGAGAGAAAAAAGAGCACCCATCCAGGATGAGTTCCAATACTGCTGGTAAAACTTTCTCGGTTAAACACGTTGACATAGAAGGTTCGTTGACTTGGGGTACTTCATCAGAGGTCTTGAAGAAATTGTTGGCAAAATATTTGAACTACAACAGCTTCGTTCGATTTTACTTTAATTTTTCGTGACTCACTGCCTCGTTCGCCGATTCCAGACACAATACAGATCCGAACCTAGCAGCTTTAATAATGCCACATCTCCTCACCCAGTCACCCTGCATCATGTCATCATTATTATTGTCGAGTTGAAACAACGTATTATCCAGTCATTAAAAAGTTAATCGCGTTTTCCGGCCGGCCGTCGATAAGCTCGACTAGTTACCATTTTTTTGTTTTTGTTTTCCATCCGACCAGGCAATTGATTTAGTTCTTTTATAATTCTGGGAGCTAGAAAAAAAAGAGGGCATACGCCCTTCCTGATTTTATTTTTTCTATTTAATTGTATTCGACGAATTTATGTACCTATATCGCGTCGCGTCCTACATTATTCCAAACTGTGCATATCGCACCGCATTCGACGTTTAGTATAATCCAGAACACGAGAACTCGTCTTCTCGTAAAAATTCTCATCAAACTATTCCAACCTAAAAACGCTACCCTCTATTATTATCCCGGCCGGCTAATTTTATCACTTTCCAAACACATAAACGACAACAAAGTTGGACGTAAAAACACGCAGCTGTATTGGTAAAAATAAAAACCATCGGATGGGCCGCGAAATCCACCTTTAATAATGTGGATCTGTGTGAACGCAGCATCGCATAAAGAGATCGCCAAGCCATCTCCCCCTCTCGTCCTCATCTTCCAAATCTTATACGCGTCTCTTAATATACCTTTGCACCGGCGGCATCTCAGAGCTTGTTGACCATACGCCGAATATTTTTTAAAATAATAAAACTGCCTATAAAAGAGAGATCTCTGGAATACGCCAGACAAAGGCACATCACAATCCTCGCTCTGCATAGCTCAAGTCTTCTCCCATCTCTCAGCTTCTTATTATCCACGCATACTATAATTCCCCATATCTATGTATGAATGCCTGGTCGGCCGCTAGACCGCGGACCATCGACCGGCCGGTACGATATCAGCGTATTCACGTAATACAGGGGTGTGAGATAGTCGAAATACCTGCTGACCTATACCAGAAACGCGGAAGGTTATAACGACAGGGGGTCTTCGCGCGTTCTACCACTACACATTCATCTTGTCCATCTGTACACTGCACACTGGCACATACTCGCGACCGTTAGCCACCAATATATACGTGGTGAAATTCATTTACCTACCAAATTAGGCACCGCCATATACTACAACAAACCTTTAGAGTCATATTTGTCCAAAATATACGAGTATTATGCTTAATGAAATCCAGCATCGTCGGTCTCCCCTTGCCCCCTTCGTTCTATCCTTTTTCCTGTACTCTCATAGGTATTAGGTATACACAAATCCATACGTCCTTCTCACGATATCTCCCATACAGCTCTTGGACCTCAAATATTACCACTGAATGGTTAAATGAAAAGGATAGAAAAAAACCAATGCACCTATCTCTCCTTCAACTTCTTCATCATCATCGTTGTCGTCATCGTCATCATCTAGTATATTGTCCTTCACTCTTCACAGACACACACACCCATACTTGAAAATAAGGGATGAAGTCGGTATAATCGATCTTCTTGGAACACGATTTATATACACTGATGTTTTTTAATTTTATGCGCGCAACCCGGCGTAAAAATATATGAAACTTGATGAGTGTTTTCGGTTTCACCCTCTCCTTCATCAATAATAACCCTATCGCAGCATCCATGTCAGGGAATTTATAACCCTGCGATGATCCGCACAGTATAGAAGACATTGATGCGTCCAATTTCCAAAATCACAAATCGATCTTCGTAGCTCGTACATAGGAAGGATGAAAGAAAGAGAGAGGCAAACAAGACACACGATACTTTTTCCCAACCAGTATCCTCGTATAACCGCATCTATCGCCCGGCATTCTTATTCCATCATAGACATTTGTAATCATAATGAATGGTACAGATCTGAACGTATTTCAGAAGATCGTTATTTTTTTTTCCTCCTCTAACAATACCGCACACGCCAGCCGATAGCGATTCAAAATCACTCGCTTATTATAATTTCGCAATTAAAAATTCGCCTACACCTTATGCTCCATTCTTGGCTGCTCTCCGACCGGCCGACGAGTTCACCTTTAGGTTAAATAGGCATTCGAGCATGGCGTGTGCCTACTTTTATAACCATCATTCTGTAGGTCTGAACTTGGGCATATATACTTGCATAGCATAGCACATTGATATACTGTATCACTAGCTCGACAAAAATAACACGAAAATGAGCTTTCGTTAATAGTTATATTTTGTGGTTCAATGTTTCTTCTTCTTTTTTGGTCCAATCTGCAATTTTCATGAGTATATAATTATATTGCATACAATTTCTTCAAAGAATCGATCATCAAATTCAAAATCAAAAATTTAACGAACTACCAAATCAGAATTGAATAAAATCATTGGCGAATAATGAATCACTATTGCATTGAATCGTTCACGAACGAAAAAAATTCAGAATCCACAGACTCCACTCGATCATTTGTTGACAATAGAACTAATTCTGAATCAAATAGTTCGCGAACGATAGAATCACTTTTGAATCGAATCGTTCGCGAACGACTATATACATTTTGAATCATATCGTTCAGGAATGTTGAGTTACAGTCGAATCAAATCGTTCACACACGAAAAAACTACTCTAAAACCGAATAATTTATGAACGATTAAATCACGTTTCAATCGAATCGTTCACGAACGATCGAATCATTTGAATCATCAAGGAATTGAATTGTTCGCTAATGAGTGAATCATTAGGGAATCGAATCGAATCGTTCGCGAACGACTGAATCATTGGGAAATCGAATCATTTGTGAACGAATAGGGCACACAAATATTAATTAGCTATTTTCAGCGGTTTAAGTGAAATGATTCCAAGTATCGAGTAATTCACAATAGAATTGATAAATTTTGATCAAGCCAATTACTTTTGTGAAGAGAAAAAAAAAACATTTTTTCCTCCTGTAAAAAATTTTTAACAAAAAATCCAAAGAAAAAAGGGATGTTTTTAAAAAATTTGTAAGTTTTGTAAAAAAAAAATCACGGATTTTATTAAATTTTTAGCAGGTAATTTATTTTGTTTCAATAGAATTCTTCTGAATATTCTTCTAAAAAGGAGATTTTTTGAAAAACGTTGTCTGGAATTATTTGAAAGAATTCTTTATAGAAATTTTTTCCATCGAATGAGATTTCGTCAAAAAGAATTTTTATAGAAATTTTCAAAATGATTTTTTTCAACTAAATTTTTTGAAGAAAAAAATTGAAAAAAATGTCAAGATTTTTGAAAAATTTCCCAAAAACTTCAGAGGAAAATCATCATAAGAAAATCTATCCATATGAATCATTCCAAAAAAATTTTTATTGAATTTGATTTTGTTTTCAAAGTGTTTTTTGAGATTGAAAAAAAAATCATAGGTACAGAAATTTTTTGATTAGGTTGGTACTAATAAAAATTTTTTCACAATTTTTGTTCGAAGTCGTTTTTTCTTTTCTTTTGAAATGAGGTATTTTTTAGAGAAAATTTTTTCACCAACAATTTTTATAGAGAAATTTTTTGAAGATTTTTTTTTTTTTTTTGAAAATAGATTTTTTGAAACAAAATTATGCAAAATTTTTTTTGTAAAAGATTGAAAAAAAAAACTTCAAGATACATCTGAGAATTTTTTCCAAAATCTCAAAGAGGCATTTTTTTTTAATTTGAAAAAAATGATAATAATTTATGAGAATTTTTTTCAACAGATTTTCCTGTCTTTTCTGTGATTTTTTTTCCAAGAAGATTTTTTAAGAAGAAAATTTAATTTTTATCAAGAAATTTTAAGAGGATTTCTTTGAAGAAAATTCTTCTCAAAATAATTTTTTGACGATATTTTTACTTAGGAACAATTTTCCAATTTCGAGGACTATAGTATTTTTTATTTTTCATTTTTTTTTTTAAATTTTTCAGAGAATTTTTTTCGATCAATTCATGGTTTCTACAGGAATTTGTTTTCCAAAAATTACTACTTTTTTTTACTACTACCCACAAAATTTTCATATCCCCCCCAAAAAAAAATATTACAGAAAATTCAGGCTTTCTTCAAAAAAATTATCCTCTCATAAAATTGACCTCCTTCCACCTGCTTCCCAATCAATTAGGATCCAAATTTACAACAAGAAAATTTTAAAATGACAGGAAAAAACTCAATGTTTATGGTTTACCTACGACAAAAAAATAAAAATTTTGTTACTAGATGAAAATTGATTCGTTCATTTTTTAATTTTTTTGTTTTTGGCTCACCTCGTGTGCGTACACTTGTTTCTCTACTTGAACTCCAAAATCAGTATTTTTTCCAATACTTTCACTTCTTTTTATGGATACCCTGCAATTCGTTTGCGAACAATTTGCTCGAAAAATGATTCAACCGTTCACAAATCGTTCAATTTTACTACTTTTTCCAAAAAAGTTGAAAAAGTGAACATTTTTATGCTCAGTCTAATCAATGAGTTTCGTTAATATAAGTTTCGATTCGTTTGTGAGCGATTGAATCATTTCTCAAACAAATTTTCCAAATTCTCAATAGATTTTTCAATTTATCAAGTAAATATTCTCCCAAAAAATACCCTATAAGGCCAATTCATTCCAAACTGATCCATCTCAAACCCCCTGATCTCGCCAACAAACATCACTATATCCTTGCCGAAAAAAGGGCACTCAAACTCACGGTGGAAATTCCCAAACCACCGCAAATTTTGCACACTACTTCTCTGCTTCTTTCGCGTAGAAACGTACCAACAACTGTAGCTCGACCTCGCCTTATATGTTCATTTAGCTCTATGCATACCACGCTGCTGCATACCATTGCCATTACCCTAATTACTTATCGAACACCCTATCCTACTATGTTTACGTACATACCACAGCTCGTACATACGACCGAGATTTCGTTAATAACCGAATGTTAATTCGCAAACGACTATACGACTACGACGACGACGTTACCGGCGGGCCGTGCGGCCTCCAAACGTACACGTCGTAATTACAATCGAACGAACGCGCCTTCGTTTATTAAATTACCTACATCGTGTACAAGCAAATCGCCTTCTCTGGCACTCTGTTACAAATTTATAATTGCCATTGTGCTCTCAGTCTACCACATACACGCACAGAGAGATACTTACACACGTACACGCATCTGAAATAATACTCCTATTATAATAGGAACGCGATGTATTATTTTATCCGAGCGAATAACGTAACGTAACGTAGTCGTCGTCATCGTCGATACGATATATTGTAATAACGCTCTCGTTAAAAATATCTAATGATTTCATAGAGGTAAAATAAGTATACCAGAGAATACGTAGCACTTAAAAAAAGTTACGTACACGTATCTCTTGCTGCGGACGAGTCCTCTTTGTCTTCCACTCTATTATCTTTCTCGAACTTAATCGTTAATTATTTGCTATAGCGTTAAAAATTGGACCTCCACGTTGGTTAATTTTTTCACCTCGCCATTACGCTTCCACATTAAGGTGTGTAACACGCTAACAAGGACATATACACCAATTATAATATACTTCTCAAGTACACGTACAATACTTCAGTACCTACCAAAAAAATAAAAATAAAAATAAAAAATCCACAAATACGGAAACCACCTTACCAGAAAATCTTCCCCTCCCTGTTGAATTTTTATCCGCAGATACCGACGAATTAATTCATTTCCACCATATAAAATTACCTCCTCCTTAAACCCAAACTCCGCCACCGTTTCCATTTGGTCGCCACGAAGAGAAAAAACAATAATGGAGTAAGTATTTTTCTTTCTAAATACACAACTCCATGTTTTCGCCTCTCCTAGTTAACGATGCAAACCCTCTCGTCCTCAATCTGCCTCCGCGATACTCCATAGTACGAATATAGTCTATCGTATAGCTCGCGAAAGTATCCTTCGTGTATGCTCCTTTTTTCGATGGCGACTGGCCATATCCTTTTCGAAACATTAATCCGAAAATCCGATGAATTATAGCGACGGTCATCTTATGAAAAAAGAGCCTTTACTCATCTATCCTGCACCAGCAGTGAGAGCAGTCTCGTACTATATGAACATGCCCCGCTGCCCCCCACCCCCCCCACTTGGCCCCTGTCCTCGTCGTTCATTTTTATTACTTTTCTTTTGTTTTTTTTCACCTCCTTTTTCCTCTCCGTCGCATCATACTATAATACTTTTTATAGTATGTACAATCGCTTCGACTGCTGTTGCTGCGACGACAGACGCCAACGAAAAACTTTTTCATCTCGGGACGGACGTACGTACGTAAGATTCGTTTTCTGCTCGAATCTGGTACTTCACTTCTTGGCCTCTTATGATGAGATGGTCATTACAAATATATAAATGCAAGTTTTTTATATTGTGTTTTTCTCCATGGCCTTTTTTCCCTCTCCCTCCTCTTCCTCCTCCCCAACCAAGCCAGGCTCTTCATAATATACCCTCGAATCTATTTCCACATATAACCGACATTTATGCTACAATTTTTTTTAGCCACGAATTATGATATTGCTCTGTAATTCGACTCTGTTTTTTTCCCACAGATTTCTGTCCTCTGGTCCTCATTCCTCACTCCTCGTGACATTTTTTACGTTCTAAAATTGATAAAAATGTACTCGATCGGAGCTTTAACCTCTTATTCTCCTTCTCGACGATAATAACACCATTCGTGGTCGTCGCATAAATATAAATATTTATACGAACGAGGGCTCGCCGCACATCACACGATTCAGAAAACTCAACTGTCTTGGCCACCACCAGCAATAAAGTAATGAAAAGTGAAAAATTTACGATGAGGCGAATTGTATTATCGTTATGGGATCCTATGTACAGTAGACGTATCGAGCGAATACAGCATACGCCATTTACCCTACCCCTTGCCCCCTCCTGCGCTGCTACAATTGTCTTGGCTAAAGTTTAATAGCTTTTATCAACCGTGAAATAGCAGCAGTACACACCGCATTGGTCGACAACGACCATAAGACGACGCTCTTTTTGGAGACCTTTTTTTTTTTTTTTTTACAACGGTTTATGCTTTCTAGATTGGTGAGTTGGTGTCCTCTCCTCTGGGCTCTTTTAACCCTTCGCCGTTTGATTCATCGCGAATACAAAATTATTCGACCATTTTGTTTGAAACATTTGGAATAGAATTAATTTGAACGAATTTTACATGATAAAATCTACGTAGTTGAAATTTCGAAAATTTATCCAGAATGTCCATCAAAATCTGAAAACTGAAAGCTGGACTTTTTCGAAAGAAGAAATTTTTTTTTTGATTTTACAAAATTCAAAAAAAAAAATAATAGATACTTCAAAAATGATTAAATTTTAAATTTTAGAAAATGTTAAAAATTTTTACAATTCCTAATTTTTATTCAATATTATTAGAAAATCAAATTCATTTTTGAAAACTGATCCAATTAAAAAAATATATCATTTGAAAATCTTCAATTCTCATCGAGTTAAAAAAATTTTCTCAATTTTAAATTTTCCCTTTGTCAACATTTTTGATTAAATTTTAAAAAAATTAAACGGATTCGGGAAAATGGTATTCGCGAAATGTCCCATTCGGGAAATGTCCGTTCGAGATTTCGGCTTCGGGAAAATGACCGTGAACCCAGCTAGAGTTTAAAAATTTACAAAATATTTTGAAATTTGAAATTTTTCAAGATTCCAAATTTTATTGTTGAGTTTCGAAACTTTTTTCCAATATTCGAATTTTCCCCAAATTTTAAAGATTGATTAAATTTTAGAAATTCGAAAAATTGGTCAAATTTCAAGAAATTATTCTACTTTGAAAACAAATTTTTTTTTTACCAAATTGTGAAAATTTTCAAAATTTTGAATCCCCCCCCCCCAAATTTTGAAGATTGGTTAAATTTTTAAAATTCAGAAAATTTGAAAATAGGAAAAATTCAATTTTCACCGAATTATGAAACTTTTCCAAAAATTAAATCCCCCCCCCAAATTTTGAAGATTGATATGATTTTAGAAATTTGAAAAAATTGTCAAATTTCAAGAAACCATTTAAATTTGAATACAAGAAAAATTTAATTTTCACCAAATTATGAAAATTATTCAAATTCTGAATTTTTTCCCAAATCTCATATATTGATTAATTTTGAAAATTCTAAAAATTTGAAGACAAGAAAAATTTAATTTTCACCGAATTATTACACTTTTCAAAATTTTGAATTTTTCCAAAATTTCAAGAAATTATTCAAATTTTGTACACAAGAAAAATTCAAATTTCATCAAGTTATTAAACTTTTCTAAATTTTTGATTTTCTCCGAATTTCAATGATCAATTGAATTTTTAGAAAAATTAAAGAAATTTTCAATTTTCAAAAATTCATAAAAATTCAAAAACTACAAAAATTTAATTTTTACCTAATTATGAAATTCTCACATATTTTGAATTTCCCCCATATTTCAAAAACTTACTAAATTAAAAAAAATCAGTCGAATTTCAAAAATGACAAAATTTTGAAATTTTTCAACGTTTCAAATTTTCATCAATTTATCAACCTTAAAATTTACTTTATAAAAATTGAGTCCAATTCTAAAAATTATTCCACTTTCCTCCTTCCTCTCAGCTCAGATTTTCGATCCAAAATACGTCAAAAAAATATTATTCGATGAAAAATTCAATGCCCAACTTCAATTACCTAATTTTGGGAAAAAATTCCAATTTCAATCCATCAAACTCATCCCAGCATCCAATTCTAATCGCCCAGCACGCTCAACTTCCGTCCTATAAAAATTACCCCTTCTGCCGTCCCTAATAATAAAATCCGCCACGCCAAACACGCCGAGAATGCACTTTCGTTTTCATCGAATCTCATCAGCATCAGCACCTCTACACGAACCCCCCGGACACGATGGAATGGCGGATGGACGAAGGGTTGATACAATAATAAACGCATAGTATAGCGCAGGTTCTCGACGAAGGAAATCATTTATAATCACATCGAAATATAGGCAGAAGAATGAACACACAAGGACGGAATTCCATCGTTATACATATTTATACACGACCAAGACCTTGCCACGCCGTTTCCTAAGTCATTCGAAAAATAAAACCTATGATAGAAAGAAAGAAAATATACCGCTGAGGACGCGGTGGTGAATTCAGAATTAGTATACCAGAACGGTACCTGCGGCGATCCGCGAGAGGGTGGAAAGGGGCTGCTCGGCTTCAGATTATCGTTTGTCTCCAAAAAAAAATATACGCGCGATGCGGAGAATTAAGCCAGGTGTTCGGGTGTTTATCGAAAGGGTAGGTGGCCCTCAGAGGGGTACGAAATCTGTGAAGAAGAAGCAGCGTAGGCGAAGCACCGGCTGCGGAGGCGCGACGGGTAGTGGAACTGTTTGAATTGTGCATTGTGGTGCATGCCAGCACCAGCGTTTAGATGCAATGCGCACGTATAACGCTATCTCAGGTAGTTCGCGGAGCTGAGCAGAACGAGATAGAGATATATGAGTATGTAACCGCGAAGAAGCCAGATTTTTAAATGAATGAATTCGAAAGATTATATATATTCTGATTTTATTGTACGAGGGGGTCTCGACAGAGAACCTGCTGATTGGAAAATGTACTTTGGGTTGGAAACTAATAATCTCGAGGCTCGTATGGCTCCTGGCGCAGTAAGTCGCGAATTGGCTTAGGAGATTCCACGATGGTTGTTGAAAATCAAGTATGCAGATTCGTCGAAAATTCCACAAATTGAAGGAGGACTTCGATAAATCAAAATAATCAGATTCTGGATTTGAAATCCAACTCGATGACACCTCCATGGTACACTCTTGTACCTTCCATCTTGCTGGCCACCAAACCACAGTAGATCACCATCCGAAGATGTATCATCTACACGAAGAAACCTCGTAAAAAAGCAAATGGACAAAGATAAAAGTGAAACGACGAGAAAGACAGAGAGCACTACATCATCGTGGTTTAACTACCTCCAGCATTTGATGACACCTGGATTGGGTGCGGCATGGCAACAATCTCGTATCCTACATTATAAAAATTTACCCCGCAGCTAAACCTTATAACTTTTGTTTACCTTCGATACAGAAATTCCAATGAGACATAACGTCGTCGTCGGGTTTGTGCATTAGGTAGTAGGTAGCAAGGAACTAGCATCTCGTTGTACATATTTTCATTCTTCTACGACCTTCATCTCTTCATATTTCTCTCAATATTAGTCTTATTATCATCGATATTATTACTATTACGTGAAACAACCGCCAGAGAGAGAGAGAGAGATGACTAACACTGGTATCTCAAGTTGCACCACACCATACTCAGGGCTCATTTCTCTAGCCAAAGAACAAAGATGTACATTGGCAGGGGAGAGAAGATACTTAGATATTACGGTGGTTGATTCCGTTCTCAGATTTTCCCTTCCCTCTGGCTGGCTTCTGGCACGTCACTCCTTTCATAGAAGGTCGATTATTTGTACACTTTCGTTATCGATATTGTTCTAGATTAGGTTTATTGTAAACTGTAAACGTGGAAAAAACGATTATTAATATTTGCCAGGCGAGGGTAAGTAGCCCGAGCCATTCAATGTCATACACGAATCAATGCCCCTTTAATTATAATTCTCTTATTTTTTTTTTTGTTATTCTCTTATTCTTCGTGTATAGATTAGATCTCTTTTTTGGTCGCATGGGTTTTGGGTATACCTTGCTAGTCTTCGACAGCTTCTCATCATCGTCATTCTATTCCCTTTCGGTCTGAATTTTTTTTCTTCACAATATCTGCATGATATTTTCAAAATTTCAGCATTATAATTCATTAATTTAGAAACTGATTTTTTTTTCATTCAACACAAAACACTCAGAATGAATTATTTTCTAAAAAAAAGAAGGCGGATATCGGTCACAAAATTTGACACAGCGACAACTCGTCAATTTCGAAGCTCCTTTATTATTATTTTTTCGCAGATACCTATCCTTCGACCAAAGACCCACACCACCGGACAAAAGAGCAGGTGTTAATGATTAGAAATCTTATACGAATACTTGAATAATAGTCCTACCGAAGAATAATAATACGTGTCGCGTAGATGTATGTGTGATGCTACCGATGGCGAATCCAATCCAAATCCACCGCAGCGAGTGGTCAACTCTCGTTCATTGTACATTTCCTTTCCTGTTCGTACCTATAGTTACTACTATAGGATCCGATGATGCTACAACGATGTCGATTTTTCGGCTACAAATCGATCTCGTCCTTATATTATACACGCCATGCCATACGAAATCGTTTAATTATCACGCACACTCACTAAATACTGCTGCAGTTTCTTCCTACGGGATTGTATTCTTCTGCATTCTCGATCGTTTTTACCTTTTATTTATTTATATTCTATGTTTCTTTCTTTCTCTCTCTCTTATACTCTTATTCTCTCCACGTATATATTTTTATAAAAAGGGAATTAGACGTTAAAGGTGTTTTTCGTCGAGTCATCGGTGATTGTCATTTTTATAGTCATGTATTATGAGCGAAAAATAAAATAAAAGCAACGGCGGAATTTCGCCCGAGGGTTTCGTGCTAGGCTCCAGGGAAAAATATCGTGTTCTTGGAAATGATTGCGATCGATTATTTTCTCGTGTATGGTATATTATGTATACATAAGAAGGTATATAATTTATTGTACCATCTGCTTAAATGATGACGCTTGTTTTCTGCTCTTTTTAAAATATGAGAAAAAGTCGAGAATCGAAAGATGTGGATATTTTTTCGAAAAATTTATGCCTCCTTTGGATCGAACGGAAGAAATTATTTCGAAAAATTGCAACGAAATTGTTTTCAATTTTTAATTAGAGGAGACCGCAAAAATTTCATCTCAGGAATACATAGCAAGTGAAAATGAAATAGTTTTCATTTTTCAACTTCAAAATACCCCCCCCCCCCGCACCGATTGGTCACCTCAATATACGTACAGGATCATGAAATTGAAATGATGATATTTTCAAGTTCATCTCTATAATAAGGTATGAAGATTAGAAAATTAGAAGGAATCTTCTTTCTTTTTTCATCAACAAAATTATTTAAAAAACATTTGCAGAGATTGGAAATAATTTGGTCTGATTTTATTGGCAATAGTGACTTCTGATTCAAAAAGACAATTTGTTTTATGAAACCCATATTTTGTAAAATTATTTTTTTTTCTCATATTCTTTAGCAGGATTTCTTCTGAGATGAAATTAATAACTGTTTTTTGAAGAAAAAAAAATTAAAAGACTTTGCACAGGTTTTTTTCATTTCATTTTTTTTTTTTTTTTTTTTTTTTTTTTTTGGAGAACTTCTTGAAAATATAGTTAATTTTCAAGAAAGAATTTTTAAAGAATTTTTTTTTTCAATTTTCCATGAGAAAATAATTTTTAAAATATTTTTGGACAATTTTTTTTCTGAAGAAATAAAGTTGTATAAGAACTATTTGGAATTTTTTATCAAGTAGGTACAAACAATTTTTCGAGTGATTATTATTGTTATTAATAAATAATTTTTTTGGCACAAATTCTACTAAAGTAATTTTTTTATAAACTTTTTTTTTTTTAAATAAAAGAACCATTTTTTCAACAAAAAAAAAATATTTTTTCACTCAAACAAACATACCTACTTCACAAAATTATAATTATCAAAAAAATTGGTCAACAAGGTTTTTCTGAAGAGTGAACTGACAATTTTTTGGGATTAAAAGAAAATCGTTCATAGGAGATTCACTAAAAAAATGATGATTTTTCCATAATTTTTGTCCATCAAAGATGTCTAATAAAATTTCCAAATTTAAAATCAGCACCTTTTTCATTACTTTTTCAGCAACTTCTCAAAAATGTGTTTCACTAGCTACCCCCCACCACCCCCTCCCTCCACAATAAAATACCAGTTTTTGTAAAAATGTCCAAATTTGATCTACCTAATTTTTAAAATTTAGGTAATAATTTTAAAAGTTACAAAATTTCCAAAAAATTTAAAAACCAATTAAAAATTGCAAACTGACCTTACAGAATTGTACAAAAATTTGAAATTTGTCTGCATGTTAAAATGTATTTCAACTTGAAAATTGAAACTAGAATTTAGAAATTAATAAAATTCCTAATTTCTATCAAATTTTGGAATTTTTCCAAATGGAAAAATTGTAAAAACTTTATTAAACTAAGATTTATTAAAATTACCAAAATTCCAAATTTTTACCAAATTTTGATGGTTTACTAACATTAAAAAATTGTAAAAATTTAACAAACTGTAAATTTAATTCAATTTAAAAACTACACTAATATTCCAAATTTTCATCAAATTTTGAAATTTTTTCAGATATTGAATTCTTACCAAAAATCCAACTTCAAAAATCCATCAGAATTTTCATCAAATCATAAGATTTGCAAAATTTTAAAATTCTAAAAATTCTAAAAAATTATTCATCTTTAAAAATTTATCCAATTTCAAAAAGTTTTCCGAGCGGCACACTCGATCGATAATATCGGAAGATGTAACGTATCGACAAAAAATCGTTTGAAAATCTATAGATGTTCTCACGATATTATAAAGATTTATCGGTACAACTTCATAGGCAAAAAATCTAAAAACTATCGAATTCGATATTATTAAGATTTTATGACGATATTCGTCAACGATACTATCGACAAAGAATATTAAATTTATCGATTCCGATTTTCCACCGATTTTGTGCAGTTATTTGAAACTACATTATCGACAAAGAATATTAAATTTATCGAATTCGATTTTTTAACGATTTTGTAAAGATATTTAAAACTATATTATCGACAGATTATATGAAATTTCTCGGCTTCGATATTTTACCGATTTTTTGACGACATTTGAAACTATATTATCGACAAATTATATTAAATTTATCGAATCCGATTTTTTACCGATTTTGTAAAGATATTTGAAACTATATTATCGACACGTAATATGAAATTTCTCGATTTCGATTTTTTAACGATTTTGTGACGATATTTGAAACTATATTATCGACAAATAATCTGAAATTTCTCGAATTCGATTTTTCAACGATTTTATGACGATATTTGAAACTATATTATCGACACGTGATATGAAATTCCTCGAATTCGATTTTTCAACGATTTTGTGGCGATATTTGAAACTACATTATCGACAAATTATCTGAAATTTGTCGAACGATTTTTCAACGATTTTGTGACGATATTTGAAATTATTTCCAAATTGGTGAAAATTTTTCTAAGTCCAACACGTCTGGAAGTACTAAACTGCCTTATTATAAGCGTTTTATTGCTAATTCCTCAACGATAAGGTATGGCATAGTGGTTAAGGAAGAGGATTACCATGCAGGAGGTAGAAGGTTCAAGCCCCACGGGTGGCAGATTTTTTATAATTTTTTTTGACTTTTTCTGAAATGATCCTCTTACCGTAACATGAATAATGTGTTTAGGCAGAGTTTAATGTATTAATTATGCTAATTAATGAGTTTTAATTATAGAAAAAAGCTAGTAAAAGACGAAAAATCGGAATAAAAAATCGATAAAAAATCGACAGAATATCGAATTCGATAAAGTTCCGCCTAAATCGTGAAATTATCTTTCGATATTATAGATATATTATCGATAAAATATCTTACTATAATCTCGAAATATTTGCTAACTATAATTCGTCGATAATCTATCTATATATCGAAAGATAATTTCACGATTTATGCGGAACTAACGCGACACTTTATCGAATTCGATATTCTGTCGATTTTTTATTTCGATAATTTGTCGAGTGTGCTGCTCGGGTTATCAAAGTTTCAAATTTGAAAACAAAAAACTCAGAACCTTCGACTTGAAAGCACGACTTTTGCAAAACCAGCAGTTTAAAACAATAATTTTTCACAGATTTTTCACAAAAAAAAAAAATCAAATTTAATTTTCGAAAAATTCTAATCTGCAAATCAAACAAAAAGGTGATGTTTTAAAAAATTGACCAATTTTGATAGATTCTATAAGCGAGGAAATTTTTCGAAAATTTTTCCAAACTCTCAAGATTTTTCAAATTAAGCACACACCTCTTCCTCTTACCAACACTATCGATGCATTATTTATTGAAAAGAGTTTTCAATAAAATATTACCGTAACATAATTCCAAAAAAAAAAAAAAAAAAAAAAATTGAGAAAGGACACTTTGGTGAAAATTTTTCATTATATTTATTCTTCTTCAAGAACTTCTCTCATCGTCTTCGTTTTTCTTTCCTTTTCTTCCCACAACATCGTCGACCAGCGCCAGTTGACGCGGCAACATCAACACAATGGTCATCTACACGACACACCGTGTACACAAAGTTGCAAAATATAGGGCGTTTTTCTCTTCCTGCCACCGCATTCGTCACCCTGTCACCATCGGTGTTGGTCATTTGGTAAATTTTAACACCATCTGTGACACTCGCAGCACACATACTTATATACGAAGTCGTATACGCCGAGAAAAAAAGAAAGGATGAAAGGAAAACCGAACGAAAAAGCCACCAGTATATATGTACCACACACCCTTCTTTTTCACTTTCTCTGGGTCGTGCTTTCGAAGCTCAAACAACCGTACATGCGGTCGCACTTCGCAATAACACTTGTTGCGCTCTTTATACTCGAAAACAGTATGATTGCAGCGAAACACCGAGATAAGAGGAGTAGGAGGACAGGGTGGACAGATAGAACCGATATCGATGCGTCTGTTTCTCTCTCTTTCTCTCCTACTACATACGTATATACCCACATATGATGTGATAATACGACGCCGGTCGGCCAGTGCTTCGCAGCACGAGGAGAGGGCCGCAGGGAGGACGCCGGACATCGGACGGTATACAACGCTCAAGTACGATATTTTCGACCATATTCGACGACGACGGACGTCTCCGAGAAGCTCTTTCCTATTTCCTAAGTACGATACGATATCGATACCCTTTTAACACTGCATTTCATTCTGGAGAAAAGTCGTCTAGTCTCATCTCAGCACTACATCTCTACCACGATCTTACCCAACATACGAGCTCTCTTAACTTCTCTAGTAGTATCGAAAAATCATCCTCGTGATAACTCACCCTCTCTCTCTCTGCTCCACTCTCGACGATGCTACTGATACAATTTATATACAAATATATACACGTATAACACATAATAAGAAAACCGTTATAAACACCAAAATAACACCGCTGATTCGAAGTGAAAAAAATTACGACCTTTGGGGCGATCTCCCCATGCTCTTCGTCATTTCAGTCTCTTCGTATCGCATCGTGCTCTGTCTCTTTTTATTTTTATTTTTAATTGAAACGTAATATCGATCAGGGCGACAACGACTGTAAGAAATAACGCGAACACACGCACACCTATTATCGATTAACGAACCCCCTCCCCCCGCCCCGCACTACCATTTTTATCGAGCCTAAGAATAAGCATACTACACGACACACACATACACATGCCATCGCGCTCCGGTGAAAATTAAAATCTACAACTTTTATGCTAATAGGGTGCGAAGGAATCTAATAATAAAAGCAGAAAAGGTAACACACAAGAGCACATTCGGGAAAAAAAAGGAAGAATTTACGAGTATCTGTATGCTGCCGATGATGCTGGTACCTTAGTATACCTACACACTAAAATGTAAAATGTATTAAAAACCGGATCATTCTTATGTGCTCCGAAAGAGGGTTCGACTGCTCTAGAAAACGTTTGACAGTTACATTGTTTATTGTTAATAGGCTTGGAGAATCATCGAACAATACCAGCCGATGCCTGATGGTCTCTCATCTCATGATGAAGAGTACGTAGATATCGAGCAAAGCCATCCGCCATACCGGTAGGTAATTCTCCATCATTCTCTCGTATATATATACAAATCTTACACATATTATTCGTACGAATTAAGCTACTACCCTGATTTTGTGTATTTTACCCCATCTACCCTCTCTTCATCTTCGCAGCTTTTTCTTCGTCAATGTGCGTAGATGTAGCAAAAGTAACATCTACAACAAGCACACGAGCATCGACGTCGTCGTCGTCTCAGCAGCAGCAGCATTTCATCCTCTAAGCCACCTTTATCCTTTTCTATCGTTAATCTCGTTTTCGCCTTTATTTTATTTTTATTTTTTCATTTCATCTAATACAATACCTCCTATCACGTCGAGCTGTCAATTCTCTCGCGTATTATTTTTACTTCACGTATGCATAATATATTTTAACCCCACCCTGCTCCTCCTGGCGCACACACCACCTCAGACGATGACTTAGAAATCACATTCGCCAATACCTTACTATAAAACCACGATTAACTAAACCGTTCCAATTTGTTCAGTGATCTTCACATTGACGTCATATTACGTGTTCTGTTGATTTTTACCAATTTTTTTAAAGTCCATGCCCAAATTTCAAAATTTGGCTTCAAAACAGGGTCCAATTGAAAAAATTTTCAAACAAAAGTTGTAGGTCAAGTTCCCAGGAATAATTTTGGTTATTACAAAAATTTCGATCGGAGCCCTCCCTCTCCTCCAATTTGGCTCAACAGTACGTAGATACGTCATTTTTCAAAATTTGGGGGAAAGGAGGGGTCCAAAGGAAATTTTTTTAAATAACAAAAATTATTTCCAAGGTCTCAATCCACAACTTTTATTTGAAAATTTTTTCAATTGGACCCTTCCTTGCCAATTTTGAAGATAGAAATTGGAGGGGAAGGAGGGGTCAGGGTGAAAATTTTGTAATGACCAAAATTATTCCTAGAACCACAATCTACAGCATTTGTTTGAAAAATTTTTCAATCAGACCCATCTCTTCTCCAATGTCGAATATTCGGTATCTAAGTGACATTAGAAAAAAATGGAGGGGAGGGAGGGGTCCTATCGAAATTTTTGTAATAACCAAAATTATTCCCGAAGACTTGATCTACAACTTTTGTTTGAAAAATTTTTCAATCAGACCCATCTCTCCTCTTCAATTTCAAATAATCTAGTATCTACGTGACATTAGACAAAATTGGAGTGGAGGGAGAGGTCCTAACGAAATTTTTGTAATAACCAAAATTATTCCCAAGAACTTGATCTACAACTTTTATTTGAAAATTTTTTCAATTGGACCCTCTTTTGAAGCAAAATCTCGAACTCTGGACATAAGACTTGAAAAAAAAATTGGTAAAAATCAAAGGTGAAAATCATGGAGCAACGTGGAACGATGAAATTTAGCCAATCGTACCATACACCACCATAAAAGCGTGATTAATTCCATCATTTTGATAACGACGACGACACCAGTGCAAAGAACCGAACATCGAGGGAAAAAACACACACACTGATGGTGTTTTTTTCCTCAATTCGAACCAGTTGCACGACAACATGAAGGTAGGAATAGAAAAACTTATCCCATATATCATTCGAAAATTAACTCCAAACCGGTTGCTTTCAGAGGTACCGTATACTATGTGCGAGTATTTTCGATTCAACGTGTTTCCTTGGCTGGATCATTCGAATATCTTGAGCTCTGCATAGACTATAGAGTCTTCGTAGTAGGTAGAAATATACATTATGGAAGATGTAGAATGAGAGAAGAGTCATCCGCACGAGGGAGTACATTCGTTGGTTTCGACTTCTAATAACGATCGTGTAAACGTATATTAACAACAACAGCAACAACAACAGAATCTAATACCATCGTGTACCTATTCGTCGACACGATTAAATGCTAAATACAACAATAATGCGCAACAGCCGTAGCTACAACTCGAAGCGGTATTTTGTCACCTACACCTCTTCTCGCCACCAGCAAGCACTCGGATATGTGCGAAAACTTCGTCTTTGTCGTGCATTATGAACAACGAGGTGAGATGGCGACCACCTCCAATACCATACTTCGATATATGTAATACATAATCAATTCGACAATCATCCAGTCCAACATCGAGAGAAGATAGCAAGGTATAGGCAGAGTGCTAAAGAGTTGGAGGTGCCATATCGTGTGAAAATCCTATACGAACACACGTCGTCGTGAGTCAGCCGTGAGGTCTCGATGCTTAACTTCGGAGTAGGTAAGGACTATAAAGTGCTCTACGAGCGTCTGAGAAATTTTTCTGCCACTCTTCGTCTTGCTGCGATTAATGATTTTTAAGCATTAGTCGAGCTGGAAAGATGGAGCGGAGAAGAGGCAATGAAACGATGGCTGAAAACACGAGATTCGTGTATTACACGAAGTAATACCTACTCTTATAGACTTTAACACTATCACGAAAAAAAACCACCACCAACACCAACCTCCTGCGAAGAAGTGAATTTACCTATTTGAATTAATTGGATTTTTTTTAAACACACGACGATTCAAAACATTTTGGTGATCAAAGGAAAAAAGTGTCAAACGCATGTGAAAATTGATTTTGTGAATTACGACCTCGAAAATAAAGGATTTTCATGCTTTAACCCCCCCCCCCCCAAGTCAAAAAAAAATATTTTACATTTGTGCAAAAAAAACTACCAAGAAAAATTTCTTCAAAATTGATTAAAGTAATAGGAATAAAAAAAAAATAGATTAAAACTGACTGAACATTGAAAAAAAAAAAAATCAGAAAAATTAAGAACACAAAGAATAAAAATTGGGAAGTTTGAAGGTAATTCGATCAACACAAACAGAAATTTTCGTAGATTAAAAACAAAATTCAAAAAAATTGGTGAAAAATATGACAAAATCAAAAATTGAAAAGATGGATTGAAAATTAAAAAAAATTAAAAATAACAAAAAAAAGTAAAATTGAAAAAATTGAAAATTTTGAAGGAAATCTGGTTTAGCACAATCAAGTAAACCAATTTCAATACAAACAAATTGTTTAAGAATTTTAAAATTGACAAATTTAGTGAAAAAATTAAAATTGGAGAAATTGATTTAAAATATTATAATGGAAAATTGATAATTTTTCAATAAAATTCCTTGAAAATTGAAAAAGTTCATACATTTCTTTTTTAAATTCATTAAAAATGTACTGAATCGTGTTTGGTTTTTTTTTGGAGGGGGGGGGGGGGTCACTACATTTTTACTACTTTTATCCACTACTTAATTTTCAGGAAATCACTCCCCCAGAATTAAACAAAAATTGAGAAGAACCTCTTCCAAAAAAAAAAAAAAAAAAAGATTCAAATATTCACAAAAAATTCAAAAAATTTGGCAAGCTCAAAAAAAATCAATTTCAACACAGTTGAAATTTTTAATTTGAAAATTGAACAAAATAAGTAGTTGAAAAGTTGATTAAATACACAGGAATTGTTTTATGAATTACTGGGGAGGGGGGGGGGGGGGGTGGAAATAAAAAGAATGAAAAATTGAAGAAATTTAGTGAAAACCAAATTTAATTGAAAAATTTCATAATTTTGAAGAAAATTTATTTCAGTATCATCGATTTTTTTTAAATTTAAAAATTGACTAAGTATTTGAAAAAGTAAAAAAAGTAAAAAAAAAATAGAAATTACGTACTGAAAAAATTTTAAAATTTAAAATTCAAAGAGTTAACAACAAAAGTTGAATAAAAAAATTTGGCGATTTTGAAAAAGCCAGTTTCAGCAAAAAGATAAAATAATTTTTTTGTGCAAGAAATTGATAATTTTTTAACCTAATTTTCAGTAAATAAAAAATTAGTGAGAAAAAGTACAATAATTTTAGCGAAAAAATTGATAGAAGATTTGGCAAATTTGGTAAAAAATGTGACAAAATCAAAAATTTAAAAAGCGAATTAAAAATTTAAAATATCCTGGTCATTGAACCACCTTCCCTGTTACTAAGTATTTTACTCACAAAAATTTATTAGTTTTTGGGCTATCACATGACCTCTCTTTTCCCAACCAGAAAGTACACCAATATTCTACAAATACTTACACCACCTTTCCTACCTCCCCCGCCGCAATCTCTCTACAAGGAAGACAACAAGAGACACAATCACCATCATCAAATCAGCTAACCTTGTCTCGTCGTCACCTCGATGACTCCATTTAATTGGCACGACAATACGACACCGCAACCATCACCAAATCATCATCGTCGCCAGCACCAGCACCAGCCACAGCCAGCGCCACGAAGAAAAAAAACTTCCATTACCCGTACCTACAACAACATACGATATATCCACGAGACCACGACAACGACGACGACGACGACCAAGAACAAGAAGACCAAAAACACCTCACACACACAGCACCTAGTAATTATCTCCGTTTAAATATCTTTTTTAAAACCTGGCACGTCGTCATCGTCGTCTTCATACTCGTACACTTAGTACACATATCGTATAATACTCGACCGAAATACCGTTCGTGTACATCTATTAGGTATACATGACGTCTGCATCGTAGTCGACTCCATATCTTAATACTATATAAAAATATGATTGTATTCTCCGCACGCCCCATCTTCAGCCATCCTCACCCTGTCTGCAATTAACCATACCAACAAGCACGATCAAAAAATCGACCATACGACGCGACATATCCTATATAAACTTCCTTTCTCTCCCTCATCCATCGTATACTACATAAAACCTTAATTGAACAAACATTATCGTCGTCTTATTATACGTAAATGTAGATAAGCTGCACACGAGAGGTACATTAAACCAGAGGTAGAAAAAAAAAAAGAATCACCTCGGTCGATTTAGGAAAAAAAAATTTAAATATCGTCTCTTTATGGCACGAGCTAAACCAGACCTTGATACTTTGATCATTTTTCAAATAGCCCGATGCACCTAGCACAAGCCAAAGGCACCAGAGCAGGCACACTTTCCACTCAAATGCTAATCGTCTTCGTCGAATGCACCTTCATCAGCATCCAGCACACCGGACCCGGGCACATGCGACGACCATTCAGAAAAATATGCAAAACCATGCAAATAAGTATATCCTTCAAGGTGGTAGTGGTTCGAGTACACAGATATCCTCGCAGTGTCATTCTCTTTCAACCCCTCGGTATCCTCCTCCGACTGAGAATACGCCACGAACACGAGCTAACCGTTGGTTTGATTTTTTTTCTTCTGGTCCTACATACAAAATGAGCATACTAGGTACATTGGATACGTATGCAAATATCCTCACCTTATAGAAATGCAAAATCCAGAGGGTGCTGGTATCTTTATACATCGTCAAGTTGAGCTCGAGTCACTTATACATATTTAAATTACGAGTCTCTCTCTCTCTCTCTCTCTCTCTCTCTCTCTCTTCCTGTTTATCCAAAGGAAAGGGGTTTAAACTGTAGATACAAATAACCATCTCCTAATATAATCATTGCTGGTTGGTCAATGGATGACTTAATCTTCCAGGAGATCTCGAAGGGCTTTAAATAGTTCAAACATGGTCAAAATCCAGAAGAAGAAAAATCTTCAAAAAAAATTTAAAAATTGGTGAATTTTGAAAAATCAGCAGATTAATGCTGAATGATCAAGCAATGCCAAATTCTTCTAGAAGACCTCAAAGGTCTCTAAATGTCTCAAAAATGGCCAAAATCCAGCAAAAGAAATTCTTCAATAAAATTACTGACTTTCATTCTGAAAATTTAGCAGATTATTGCTGAATGAGCTATCAATGCCAAATTCTTCTAGAAGTACACAAAGGTCTCGTAAATATCTCAAAAATGGTCAAAATCCAGCTAAAAAAAAATTCTTCAATAAAATTACTTACTTCCATTCTGAAAAATTGGCAGATCATTGCTGGATGGACAATCAATGCCAAATTCTTCTAGAAGATCAAAAAGGTCTCTATAAGTATCTCGAAAATGGCCAAAACCCAGCGAAAAAAATTCTTCAAAAAAATTGTCAATCTTTTCATTCTGAAAAATCCACAGATCATTGCTGATTGGCCAATCAATGCCAAATTCTTCTAGAAGACCTCAAAGGTCTCTAAATATCTCAAAAATGGCCAAAATTCAACCAAAAAAATTCTTTAAAAAAATATCTGAATTTTTCATTCTGAAAAATCAACTAATACCCTCGCCCAATCCAATACTACATTAACCACGATAGGTACAACTTATAGGTACCCAGAGCCCTTTACAACTTCGGATACGTTCGTTAACTATCATTATCAGCTAATAAATTCCAACCCCTCCTGCCTGCAGTCTACTCCGCAACCTCCTATAATTCATTTCCTATATACCTCACTCTACAATACATAAATTTCGTCCAACATATTTGTACGAATGAGAATAGTCTCGCAAAAAAATCCTATATACCTTCACGATAATATATACGAAAAATAGACACCATCTCCTCTCCCTCTGCTCCTCAGCGCACACGTATGCCCCTCCAAAGAGAAAAAGACGCAAGGGATGACAAGTGTCAAGTAAACGTAAAATATAAAAGGGTTAAGGTTAAAGGTTAGTGGGATATTTTAGGTTTCGAGGTTGAACTTTTTCAAAGATGACAATTTCACAATTACACATAAACTTCGTTGTCAATTTATTTCTCATTATACAACTTGTAAAACCGAGGGATCAAACGATACGGTGAGTTGTTTTTCCGATCTCTGCCCCCTCGCCCCTGTCCTAGCACAGACGATCAAAAACTACCCCAATATATCTTTTCTTCTTCCGCGTACTACGCACACACACTCGCCCAGCCTATAGATAGATATACATGTAACCCTTTATAGCCTACTCTCTGTCGCGTCGCCGGATCTCCAGAAAAAAAGGGTTTTGGGCGAACGTCTTTTTTTCGTCTGCCTCTTTCTTTCTTTTTGTATTAATATCGTGGCACGACGACGACGATGAAATTTATGCGGTGTTTTTGAACAATGTATACGTCGTTATGCAAATTATCGCTACATCTATTAAATTAAATTTAAAGCAAAAAAAAATACTTAGAAGAACAAGGTACACACACAGGCTGCTGCTCTGCTGGTTGGGGGACCCCTTTCTTAAATATGTATCAGTGATGATCGGGTAACCTGGCCTGATTATCGACTTCTATCCCGTACCTGTATCTTTTCTTCTTTAATTTTTTCCTTTTCTATTGGTAACATATTCAAAACTCGGGGCTGGCTAATCTCGAAAATCTTATATACGTATTATGCGAATAATTGATAAATAAAGAAAGTTTACCGTTATATACTTGATCGAATTAGATTTTCATGAGCGTTTAAATAATCTATATTATACGAATAAGGAAAGGGGAAGTGAATAGGAGGGCGGGGAGGGGAAGGTCGTGTAAAACTAACTGCCATCAGAGATCTACGTACAAACTATAATGACGTGTGAGGTGCTGTCTAATGAAAGAGATCAGTTTTGAGGCGAATGAGGGCGATAGAAAAGGTAAAAAAATTGCCATAAATGATCTCTAAAGAAGAACATAGACCCTAAAATCAAGTGCCTAAAATAATGTGTTTTTTTTGTTCTTTTTTTAATTTTCAGAACTACTTGGCAGGATAGAAAACTGGCTCAATAAAAAATCTAAAAATGTTACTTCTTCATTTTGAACCAAAAATACCAAAAATTCAAATTTCATCAACTCCTGTTCACTCGCAAATTCCAAAAAAACAAAAAAAAAGTCAAAAATTTTGCCAAACTGGACTTTTTAAAAAAAATTTAGAAAGACTTGGGAGTAGTAGGAAATAGCTCAATACAAAATCTAAAAAATTCACTAGGTACCTTATTTTAAATGAAAAATACAAATTTTATCAACTCATGTTCATTCACACAATCAAAAATAAAATAAAAATTAAAAAAAAAATGAAAATTGTGCCCAACTGGACTTTTCTTTTTTTCAATTTTGAGAGAACGACTTGAAAAAGTACAGAAATAGCTCGATAAAAAAATCTAAAAAATTTACTATCTTCCTTTAAACCAGAAATACAAATTTTTATCAACCCTGTTCATTCCCATATTCCAAAAAAAAAAAAAAAAAAAAATGAAAATTGTGCTCAACCTGGACTTCTCTTTTTTTCAATTTTGAGAACGACTTGGAAGAGGACAGAAATAGTCCAATAAAAAAATCTGAAAATTTTACCATCTCACTGTAAACTAAACATACAAATTTTCTCAAAACCTTTATTACTCACACATTCCAAAAAATAAAAATAAATAAATTAAAATTGTGCCCAAATGGATTTTTCTAAATTTTGAGAACGAGTTAAAAGGTGAAAGAAATTGCTGAGTAAAAGATATAAAAATTTCAACCACTCAAATATCCTCAAAAATGTACAAAAATCATGTCCAACGTGACACCATTTTTTAAAAATTTTCAAACCAACTTATGAGGGGATACAACTGCCCTAGTAAAGAATCTAACAATTTTACTACCTTATTAAAAACTAAAAAATAATACACATTTTATCAACCCCGCTCACTCCACTCATTCTAAAAAATATGTCAACTTAATTTCATTTTCTCTAAAACCAGGTTCCTCAATTTTTTTGATTTTCTAGCAGGAGATTCTCTCTCTATAAAAAATCAAAAAATTTCACCATCTCATTTTGAACCAAAAATACAACCGCTGTTCTCCTTCATTCCCATTTTCATCCACCAAATCCAACCACCCCGACAGCGAAAGAATTCCAAAGACAAAAAAAAAATCAATAAAAATCTCCCATAGTCACACAACTTCTCACAAAACTAATGAAGCACCCAAAAAAATCCTCAGACCGAAGAAACAAACCAAAAATTGACAAAAGCAACAAAACACTCAAACGATTAATTACGACAAACCACTTAAGACGACAAAAAGCCACGTATTGTTCGTACTGACGCTATTGAGACCTGATTAATTTGCATTTCGACACTGGCTCCTATTTTCTCCTCTTTCTCCACACTCTCTTCGACTCATTAAATAACGCGAAAATCCAACTGGCGCTCGGGTTCGCGACCACGTTCGAAGAAAATACCCATCGAGCGAGAAAAAAAATTAGCTACGTAGGGTGAAATTAGGACACACAAGCCAGCAGAAATACTCGTACCTATAATTTTTCAAATTGCAGTGGCAGCGGCGGCAGCTCGAGCAGCAGCATGAGGAAGGACTCTCGTGTCATTAAGGTATTAACACGCGAGCACGGCTAGTAATTAAATTATACTAATTTTGGTCGGTATTTCTGAGCTCGTGGTTACCTCTACATTTACGAGAGAATGTGCTAGTACGTAAATTAAGGTATGTGCTACGTTAATATTCGCGTGAAATAATGAAAAATACTTCGAATATTGTTGAAATGCTCGGAAGGGGGTGTGAAGAGAAGCTGTACAAAAGGGTAAAGGTATAAACGGAGGGTCAACACTACATCAAACCATTCTGCCAATTTTTTTCTCGATTTGGTAATACGCCTTTGGGTACAATACCGATCGAATTCTACCACACAAATAGCTATACCTTTGAGGGAGTGAGATACTATAAAACCCACAGATACCTGCGCATTTAGATCGAATGCTGCTGCGGCGAATATGTAATGGATTTTATGAAAATTAGACTGTTGGTGAAAAAGAATATACTAATACAAGAAAATAATCGAGAGGAAAAAAAAGGCCAAACAGAGCGAGAGAGTGCTACAGACAAACAGACAGACAGAGAGAAAGAAAGGCACTAGGAGATAAACAGTAGATAGAATAATACGGTGATGTTCTTTTGATCTTTTTTAATCGCGAAACGTCGAGTTCGCCAGCGAAAGCGGTGGTGGTTGCTGCTGGCTTCGTTTTTGTTGTTGTTGTTGTTCTTCTTTTCTTTGTGTAGTCTATTTCGTGTGTGTGTGTATAAGGTCGCGGGGGCTAATTTCGATAAAATATTTTACTTGTTTAACTCGCGCGATTTTCGCTCGAATGAGCCTTTTTATGCGTTGATACTGCTGCTGTGTTTGTAGTTGTACATAAAAGTGCATCAACGCGGCCACGTCGCCGATCTGATGAATTTTTCTTCGACGAAACAACGCAACGCGATCCGGTTTTTGTATATAAATGTCGGCTTTTTGTATCCGAGCGGTATTTTATTTAACAGTATGCATCTAAAAAGAGAAAGACGAGCTGAGGGTTGTGCGCTACCATAGGCTCTGGCTAAACGTATAATATAGAAAATAACTAACTATAAAAGAGACACGCAAGGACAGACGAAGAGAGAAAGACGCAGCGAAAAAAGGGAGAAGTGAAAATTTAAAACCATTGCAGCGTGTAACGTTGTTGCTGCGATGCCGAACAATAGTCGAGTTTAATTTGTAAACGTGTAACGGATTGTAAATGAAATTAGAATCGGTTCGATGTTGTCGTTTATGTACGTGGTGTTTGCCTATGCCTGTGTGGTGGGTGCAGCGAGCGAGCGCACGAGGTGAAAATTTAATCGCATTTGGAAATGGTGGAATAGCTGCAGATTGGATTTTGAAAATTGCTAAGAGACTACTCAAAGCAGAGATAAATTGCGAGGGGAAAAAGAGTGATTGAAATTTGGAGATTTTATTTGAAGGTGAAATTAAGGAGGGATAAAATGTCAAATTTTTCAAAATATAATTTTTCCCACTTGAAATTTTTAATTTCTCAAAATTAGGTTTGTTGTTCAAATTCACCAATTTCAATTTCTTTGGGATTTAATAATTTAATTTTTTCTTTGATTAAAAATTTTTCAACATTTTTTTAGATTTAAAAAAAAATTTTGGGAATCAATTAAATCAGTAAAAAATTTTAAAGGTCGAATGAACCCACTGATGGCCAAGAATGCCAACATCCTATTCAAAAAGGATCTAAGATCCAGATCATTGAGATCATTTGAAAAGAGGACCTTAAATCCGAAAAAAGCTCAACGAGATTCTTTCTTCAAAAAAGATCACTAATCTGAGAACGAATTATGATATTCAATTATTTATTAAAGTTTTGAAAAAATTTTAAAATGAAGAAGATACTGCTTGAAAAGGATCTTAGATCACCAAGTCAAGATCCTTCTTACAATGATCTTAGGTCCGGATCTATCATAAGTTCATGATCTTTTTCATGTTTTTGATATTTTTGAAAAGGATCTTGCCCATCTCTGAACGAACCAAAAAAATGGGTGAATTCAAATATAATGATACTTGTTCAAAAATATGGAAGGGGAGGGGGTCAAAACATCAAATTTTCCAACAAAAAAAAATAGCGTTTTTCCATTTCAATTTACCTAGGTACAAATTTCGGTTTTTTACAGGGATTTTTGTAATTATTTATAAACAAAATTTTCATTTTTCGTCAGTTTTTTTCCATTTTCATTTTTTTGAATTGAAACGAAATCGGATTCTGTAATCAATTGAAATCAAGTTTCTAACAATTTTCAAAATTTCAAGATTTTTCAAAGATGAAGTGAACCTGAAAATTAATAAATTCAGTTAGAATAAGACTGGTTTTCTTCGTGATTGGGGAGGGGGGGGGGGAGGAGGATGAAACTTCGATTCTTCCTAAATTTATTTTTTCACCTTCAACTTTTCAAAATTATTATTCTTTTTGAAAGAAAAAGGATGGTTTCGTTAAGTGATTAAATTAGAAGAGGATGAAAGTATTTTTATAAATACAAATTTTTTCATTTATGAATTTTAATTAGGTAGGTACAGTAAATTTTTCAAAATTAATTACAAACATTTTCGATCAAATTTTTTTAAATTTTTGTTTTACTAAAAATATTTCAAGTTTCAAATTTCTTAAATTAATTAAAGTCAGTTCTAGCAAAATTCCTCAAAATTTCATATTTTAAAAAAAATTTTAGAGTTCCGATTTTTCGAACTTGAAATAAAATTGGATATCTTGCCTAAAATGGAATAAAAAAATTTTCTTCTTCTTCATCCTCCTTCTCCTCTACGGAAGTTGGATATCCACCCGTATAGATGTACTCTTGATTTTAAGGGTATGGATTTTTGATTTTAAAAAATTAAGTTGCACAAATCGATTATTTTTTTTAGAAAAATCAACCAAATTTTTCCAAGTGCTTTTTTTATTTTTTTTATTTTTATTAAAAAAATTTTTAAACATTGGAATTTTGTTCTGTGAATCAATCAAAGCCAAATTTAATTATGAAAACTTTTCAACTTTTGTGTGAGTGAAAGTAGTGAGTTTTATCAAAATTTCACTAAAAGTAGTGAAAAAAAAATTGATGTCGAAAAAAAAATTAACAAGGTGTCGTTCTTTATTGAATTTGAAATGAAAATTTCCCTGCAATCCAAAACTTTGTCTGTAATACTTGAATCAGAGTCCTGATTTTATTTTTAGAAGGGGTTCCTCAATTTTCAGTCATTTTTAGGGGAATGGTTTCCTGAAAATTTTGTGAACAGTATTGGAGAACGGTTGTGAAAAAGTGATGACTTTTGAAAAAAAAAATCCTCCAGACACAATCACATTGAATAATTTTTAGTAAATTTTCTAAAATTTGTATTTTTTGAATGTTCAGCAAATTTTTAACAAAATGTTAAATTTTTGTATTTTTCAATTTAATTTGATTTTTTTCTTTTCTGAATTTTTTTCAACTATAAAATAATTTTTTACTTTTCAACTCTCTCATAAAATTAGTTTTTCTTTTCTTCAATTGATTTAAAAAATAAATAGTTACTCCTCATTTTTCGATTCACTTTGCAAAACTTCATTCACAAAATCATTGAAACATCTCTCAAAAGCCATAGACAAATTACCAAATTTATACCTCTTTTTTCAAAATTTCTTATTAATGCCACACACACGCAGATGCCTTTTCAAAAAAAAAAAAAAAAAAAAAGTTACGAAAAACAAAATCTCCCATATGATTTACGATCGGTTAATGAAATTTCCACACCGCAGTACATTTAACGAGCACACTTTCATCGGCCATTTAACCACAGAGACCATCGCCACGACCACCAAAACACCACCACGTGCCTTGATTACACGTTTTAATTAAAACCCATAAAGCTCGCGTTAAGTCTCGACCAAACAACGCTCTCGCTAATCAATCCATTACACAACATCACCTACCTCTGCATCGGCTGTCGTGTCGCCTTATAACCTAAAAACACTACCACGACACCTCACTTCTCTATCCATAGCTTGTAATTAAAATCTACCGAGAGAATAACCAATACGACGTCGATGTTACTCACCAATCAGCAGGTTAATTTCTTCTTTCGAATACGAAGGTATCGATTTCTTAAGGTAAAATAATATTCAACAAAATCTGCGAACAAACAAGTGGAAAAAAAAACCATTAATTAATGCGATCTTCGTCGATGAAGAAAAAAAATATATAACAATAATCTCGATTACTTCGTTAATCTACGAGAAAAAAAATACCCTTCCTCGAGAGAAAACTTAATCTTAAAATCACTTCTCATTTTTCCAAAATACGATGAGATGGTTCAAATTACTTAATTTCTTTTTCCTTTTCTTTTTCTTCATCGCAGTATTTTTCGATTTTTTGCCAATAATTTCGAAAAAATCCTACGGCTCTACAAGTCCTCGCTGCGGTTCTTTTGTTTCGTCATCATCTGAAAGGCCTGTGCTGCTATCGCTGCCGCGTTATATTCGTTTATAAGAAGGGGTATTAGTTAAGCAATGTTGCGTGTTTAACCTCATAGTCGTATAGGACTGGGACGAGGACGCGACCATTACACAAAACACAAGAGTAGAAATAGCATAGCGAGAGCTGTAGCTGTAGTAGAACCACCCTTAATGTAAATCCTCTTCCACCCTTATAGACCGCTACGTCGTTATAATTGCATATCTAAAATTACTAAGGCTAAGGCTGTTGTTGCGTCGCTACGGCCGCCTATGGCATGGCATGGCGTTGCGACGTACTGCGTGAGTCACCCTTTATAATGCTCTAAACAATAATGAAGCCGAGTTTTAATTGCTTTTACGAACACAGCGTAATATACGTAGCCTTTGCGTCGTCGCTGTGCTCCTTCTTCGTCTTCTTCCAGATTGGCCAAGAAGGAAAAAAGGGAGCAGGCAGCATTTTAAAATCAGTATTACGTAATACGACATCGTAAAAAACATTAACCCATCGGACCACCTCACCTCCCTCTTCTGTGGTAGGTGGTATCATCTTCTTAGTCGTCGCGCCACCGACCCGACCGAACCGTCGAGTATTAATTATTCAAATTAATGACTTCGTCGTAGACATCGCGCCTCAACCGACACTGGTTGCTTTTTCACCCACAAATTAAACTTTTCCAAAGCTTTATTTTTCATTTTTTACTCAATTTTCATCATCTCTCGAGTCTTCCTAGTCCTACCACCTCCCTCATCCCCCAAAAAATGATACATCTCATCAAAAAAGAAAGGAGTCTCCTTTCACTGAAACTCTCAAGCCTTTCTGAAATGGATGGTCAGCCTTACAAAACTTCAATATGCAAATGCATCGATTACATTCTCACCCCTATCTCGAGGTTAATGAAGTTGCCTAATATGGCACATTTCAGGCGCATCTATACTTCACCCCTTGGCGGTGCGACATGTCATCAAAAATGATCGCAACACCCGTCATACAGCCTGTCTAACAAATTAACCACCACCTAACTTACACGAGGGGTTGCAGACGATAATACTCGTAATATCGAGCATTGCCTATAATATCTGACCCGTCCCTGCCTCTTCTGGCTGCTTTTGTCCATCTGTGAGAGTCGCCCTTGATTATCCTACAACCTCTTGTATACCACCATGGCTAAGTACACTTTATAGACGACAAAGACGACGACTACTGTAACGGAAATGAATATTTACCGTACGCTCGAGAATATTCTTAATACGATTAGAACAACGACGACAATGAGGGCCAGTCGCGGCCAAAATTATACCAATTGACCGAGACGACAATTTTTCACATCGAGTCCGCGATGATGCCATTTTTGGGGCTTGGTTTTATTCGATTAAAATTGGAGATATGAACGTGGTCGACTTGGAGGAGAAGGAGAATAGGCTGGGCGATTTTAGAAAGGTTTCATAGGGTACTGTAAGTATGGCACATGGTAGACTCTTTAGCTCCAATGAGATAAAATTTTGAGCACCTGACACAAAATAAACAAAATTGAAAAATGAATAGGTAAGTGAATTTAAAAAAAATTTCAGTTGAATTAAATTTTAAAATGACTAAAAATGGAAGAAAAGTAGATAGAAAAAAATATGGGAAACTGACAAAATTGAAAATAAAAATAAAAAAATCATAGAAAATAATAGGTAGGTATTGAATTTAAAGGAATAAAAATTGGGATATATTTTTTTAAAGTGAAATTTAGACAAAACCAAGATATTATGAGTGACAGTAGAAATAGTCGAAATTATATTACTAAAAGGAACACAGAATTTTGAAAACAAGAAAAATTTAAAATTGAACAAAACTGAAAAACAGTCACAACAAAAATTAAATAAAAAAAATAATAGAAATCTAAAAAAAAAAAAAATGTAAGATTGGACAAAATTGAAAAAAGTGATAATTGAAAAAATCAAAATTGAACTAAAGTGAAGAATTAAAAAAATGAATAAATAAATGAACATAAAAAACCCCAGAATTAAATTCAAATTAAAAATTATGTACTAAAACACACAAAAAACAAATAAAAATAAAAACTGGACTAAAGTAAGAAAAACCGACAGTTAAAAAAATCGAAATGCGGCCGAACTGAAAATAGAAACAATTTTTATAAATGCCTAAATCAAAAATTACCAAGTATGTAGGTACAAAAAAAAATAAAATAAAAACAGAAAAGGAGAAAATTTGAGGAAATTCAAAATTGAACAAAATTGAAATTTTTTTAATTAAACTGAAATGAAAAATTTTTGAAAATAAATTGATAGGTATATAAAAATGAAAATTAAAAATTACAAAAAAAACTGAACAAAACTGAGAAAATCTGAACTAAACGATCAAAATTAGACCAAAATAAAAAATTACATAACTTGAAAATATCAAAAATTCAAAATTGCACCAAACTAAAAGAAAAAAAAAACAAGTGAAAATCAGAAAAATCAAAAATTACTAGGAACAAAAACGAAACTAGAGGAAAAAATTAAGGATTGCATTTTACTTCAAAACAGCTGCTGGGAATGTTATTTTTTCAAAAAAAAAAAAAAAAATACTAATAAAAAAATCAAAACACGATTTTTATACCTATCTACCTACTTGCAAATTAATTGAAATTATTTTTCTCCAAAAAATATGAGATTTTTTTCAAAAAAAAAAGAAGAAAAAAGGTCAAATTTCCATTTTAAAAAATTTTAATACACTGAAAAACTGTTTTTTTTTCAAAAAAAATTTAAAAAACGATTTACTTGAAAATGTTTTTAAAATTTTGAAATAAGTGTTTTTATTTTAGAAAACTATTGATCTTTTTTCAAGTGAGTGATTTTTTCCTCATTAATAAAAAAATTTAATGAAAAATTACTAAAAATGAAATTTAATTATTGAAGAAATTTGAAATTGTGATTAGCTGAGAAACAACAAAATTGTACATAGAAAACGTAGAAAAAACTCAAAATTATTGAAAAGTCGAAATTGAACTAAAATTGCGAAATTAAAAATTTAAAAATTTCAGCAACTCAAAATTGCACCAAAACTGAGAAAAAACTGACAGTCAAAAAATTCAAAATTTTATAGAAAACAAACAAAAAATATATAATTATATTCAAGTTCAAAATTGTAGTAAACTGAAAAAAGTGGCCACCGAAGAAAACGAAGTTTAAATGGAATAAAAATTACTAAAAATACTTAAAACAGGATTTTTAAAATTGAGGAAATTAAAAAAAAATTGGTCGAAGAGGGGGGGGGGGGGGTGGGTGTCACTTTGAAAAAAATGAGTCAAAAAGTAAATTAAAAATCCAAAATTATTGAAGAAATTCAAAATTGAACAAAACAGCAAAAAAAGTCACAACTGAAAAAAAATTATTAAATAACCCAAAACGAAATTAAAAATTACAAAAAAATGGAAAATATTTATGATTGAGGACGAAATTGAGAAAAAAGTGACAATTGAAAAATCGAATCTGAACTAAAAACAAAAATTATAATAAAACAGGAAAAAATTTAAAAATTGGAAAAAATTAAGAGAAAATGACAGTAAAAAAAATCAAAATAGAAACAACACTGAAAAAATGCTAATTTACGATAAAAATAAATATTATTTCGAAAGAAAATGCATAAAAAGACGTAACTTCTTGACTAAAATCAAGCCTCTTAAGAGACGTCAATCGACTCGATATGAAGCCCAGTTCAAAGATCTCTTCACAAATCCACCACTTCTCTCCTTTGAAACACCGCTCTGGCCTAAACAGCGCAACCCATCGAACCATTACTCACTCGGTAATTAAAATCCATCGTTAATCGTACCATATACCGATTCGACACCCTTTGAAAATAATATTTAATCGCCAGAAAAAATATTTCACCATCGTCCACATCCGCTGGCTTTCTCCAGCTGATCGTATTCTCCCTCGTAATCACCCCCTCTCTTCCCCTGCCTTATTCGTTAGTCTACGTCCATATTACACGCTGCATAGTTCCATATTTACACTTTATCTAATAAAAATCAATACCTACGTCGAAACTGCACATACGTATCATGCGATGCATGTAGAAGTAGATACTATACGTTTACGTAGCTCGTATATGCAAGCGCAAGAGAGACCCTAACCCATATAAGAACCTCGTCCGCGTACACCACACAGTCATATCGAAATCACTAGGCCAACGAACATACACATAAGTAGACATATACGTACAATAAGGCACATGCATACGCCAAAGTCGCCGACAATGTAGGGGGATGCGGGCGCAGAGACATAGCGAAAAGAGAAGGCCGCATAGAAGCGTAAATACGTACATAGGCTTTATACATTGTACATAAATGCATGCACATTGCACGTACGACAAATCGATTACACAATTGGCGGTCAATTTGTCCACCCTATTGTCGATTTAATGTCCGATAAAATACATTCGTGGCTAACTTGGCACTGGTCATTTTTGAGCAAATCTCGATGTTTCATTTTCCCATTCATGTCTCATTCTCATATTCCATACTTGGAAAAATTCAAAACACTTCTCACAAAGTAAAAAACACTTCAAATTTTTCAACCAACCTATTTACTGCTCTGGTAACCTAAATACTCGTAAACCATCTAAAGGGGAGGAAAAATTCGACTAAAAAAAGAAAAGAAAAACTCGTTCGTAGAACAATCCTCACATCACACCTTGTTCCTTGTTTCCTTCCATGCCAGTTTATTAGTATACCTAGTGGCTAGTACCTAGAAAATACTCGGCTGTTCAACAACAACAACAGCAACAGCAGCAATAGCAACATCACACTACACGCCAATGTAAACAACCCCGACATATACGTCGAACAAGCAAAGTATAAGGTAAGGTACACACGAGGGTTGAATGTCCGAACTATTTCTCCACATACGAGAGCAGAGTGTATATATATATATATATATATACGTGTTTGTCTGTCTCTCTCTCCCTCACACTCTGCCATGCCATTTCTGGCTCTTCTTTTTCTATCATTCGCGTATTTGAAGCCCACTGTCCACTCACACATACGAACACCGCCACCAGCGTCTCTTCCTTTTTCCACTATATGGATGTTTCCATGTTGCTGCGAGTGTCTGTGGCTCTGCTGTGTAGCCTTTTTCACGGTCAACGTGCTCTTTGTATAGTATAGATTCGGCGTATTGATAACGTACGTATACGCCGCCGCCGCCGTGGTCGCGTCGCGCCGCTCTATATAAAACACATATAGCGAGATATCGTACACGTTTACAAGTCTCTCTGTATTTGGAAACCACCGAACGACCGACTGTTTGTTGTCGATGATGAGGATGCTGTGTACCTGTAGTGTTGTTACACTTTTTATCAGGCATTTTCCCTCGTATATGGCCTGTCTGGTGTTATAATTTTTTTTTAATAATTTCTAAGTTCTTTTTTTTTTAGGTTCAATTTGGACATTGGAAAGATTAAAACAGGACCAGATAGGACTGCAGATACAAAAGAAGTGGGACAGGAGCCCTAGCAGAAAAAAAATGAGTGCAAACTAAAACAACCAAAATTTTCTAAAAAATTTCTATTGTTGACAGTTTTTTTTTTCAATTTTTGTATTCAAAAAAAATAAAATTTTGTTTCTTTGAAAAAAATTTTAAACAAGTTTTTCAAATTCTATTCACAAACAATTCATTGGGGAAAAAATTCTCAATTTCTTCAAAATTTATATTTTTCTACGAATTTTTCAAAAAAAAAAAAAAAAAAAAAAAAAAATGCACTTTTTAAAACATACGAAGTACATCATCGAAAAATAGCCATCTTTTTTTTTTTTTTTCATTTCAAGAGAATTATAGGTTTTAAATTTTTTTTGAACAAGAACTTTTTTAAAATCAACTTTTTTACTTACATTATTCATTCATTTTATTTTTTTCTATGCAAGGGAATCGATTTTTTTTTCAATTGAAAAAAGGAAATTTCAGCAACGAAAAAAATTAGGGGTTTTCCAACTTTTCAGATAGGTACTGATTTTTGATTTAATTAATTTCAATTTTTCATATTTTCAAATTGATACTGAATTTTCAATTTTTTCATCAAAAAAAGTGTCTAACGAAATTTTCAAATCAAAAAAGCAGCACATTTTCAGAATTTTATAACATCTTCAGGAATTACTTTTACGAGTTACCTCTCACCCCTCCACCCCTGTTGAAAATACCAGTTTTTGAAGAAATATTTAAATTTAAAAAGAAAAAAAAATCACTGTACCTGTACCTAGTGTACCTACAGAAATACCTAAATGAATGCTTCTACTTCAAAACACTTTGAAAATTCGTAGAAAAACGTAAATTGGAAAAAACATCAATTATTTCTAATAAATTTCAACGAAAAAACGAAATTTAAATAAATTTTATGGAAGAAAAAACGTTTTGAGCAAAACTCAGCACTTCTTCGATTTTCAGCACCACTGTATAATTGGAAGACCTTCATCAAAACTGTTCCACGCTGCACCTTGTCAAATCAATTCTACCAATTTAAGAAAATAAATAATTATATAAAATTTGATTTTTCATTTTTTTCCCAATTTTTTTCATATTTTAAATACTTTCAAGATAACTTTTTCAAATACTGTCCATAAAAATTTTTAAAGAAATAATTCGCTTTCAATTCCTCAAAAAAAAACTAATTTTTTTGAAAAGATTCCTTTGATTTTTATGACTGCTTTTAAAGTTGAATTTTTAATGAAATTGGGTTTCAACAAAATAAAAAATAAAAATTGAAAACGTTTATTAACTTTTTTTTTTTTTTTTTTTTTTTTTGAAAATTCAGTTTCATTAAAAATTGAACTCTAAAAACAGTCGAGATCAAAATAAATAAAATAATAAATAAATAAAAATATGAAGGACGTCTGTCGAAATATTGTATTTTTTGAGGCATTGAAAGAGAACCATTATTTAAAAAAAAAATCAATAACAAAATTTGAAAAGGTTGATTTGAAATGATTTTAAAATTATGAATAAAATCTGAAGAATTGAAATAACAATTTTTTCATACTTTTCCAAATAAAAAAAATAAATTCGAAAAAAAATTAAGTAAGTATAAAAAAGATTGAAAATTTCAAAAAATAAATTTTTTTAATAATTGAGAAAAATTGAAAAAACGATGCTTTGGAATAGGAAAAAAATATTTCAAATATACACATTTTTTTTGAGGAGCTAAAAGTAATTCATTAAAATTTTAATAGGTATCGTATCAATAAAAATTTCCTATTTTTTTTTTTTTTTTTTTTTTTTTTTTTTTTTACAAAATGTGTTTGCAAACATTACAACATTTCTATGAATTCGCTACAGTTGAAAGACATTTAACAACCTAAGCATTTTTTTTAAATGCTCACAATTTCAATTTTTTTTGAAAACGTCATTTTTTCAAATTTTTGAGGCATCATATTTTCTTTAAATATTTTGAAGAAATCATCTCTCAAAATTTTTTTAAATTATTTTTTCAACAATTCAACATTACCTACGTATTTTGATAAATTTTTAGGGTTAGAAAAAAATTAATTTTCTTTTGATTTCTCAAAAACATTTTTTTGAAAATTAATTTCAAAAATCATAAGTAATTTTTTTTTTCAATTTTCAAACTTGAAAAAAAACAAGATTTTATTCATGAATTTTTTACGCAACAATTTTACATTTTTTTAAATCAATATCTATTTTAAAAGTATTTCTCATAAACAATTTTTTTTTTGTTTTTAGATTTTTTCCCCATTTGTTGAAAAACTGTCTACTTACTGATTTTTGAATTCAATTTTTAAAAAACTTTTTTTTAAAATCAGTTTAAAAACCTGATACTTAAATTTTTTCCCTTTCAATTAAAAAAAAAAGTCAATTTTGCACAACTTCTGCAGATATTTTTATTTTAAATCAGATCTTAAATGTAAAAAAATATATTTTTCACCAATTTAATAACTCATCCAAGTCAAAAAAAATAAAAATAGGTACAACTTTTTCGATCGAAACAAATTCAACGCTGCAGGAGCACAAAAAGAAACCACCAGAAATTAGAATATTAATAATGTGAAAAAACTAACGCTTTCGCCAATCCAGATTTCCAGCTGTCAGCCTACGCAAGCAATTATCCACGACCAATTTCGCACCTTCCATTATACGTACCAAATAGGTACTTCGATGGTACCGGTACTTCTGGTACGTAGAATAAAAAGACACACAGCACACATTATAGAATAGATCCATACGAGGCGCGAGCGAGCGAGCCAGCGTTAATTTGATACACAGCGACGATGTGATTTCCGCGGTTTAGGTATAAATACTTATCTGATTGGTGAGAAAGTTTTATCTAATTTTTTTTCTCTTTTATTTTGTAGTATGTAGTATTATTTAGCGCGCGATTAATGTACGACGACAGAGATGGCGTGGCATTGACGCCATGCGAGGGGGGTTCGTATCGAGCCTCGGGTGATCACGTTTATCGGTAAAATTTACCATACCGAGACGACGAGGCGGAAAGTGCGATTTACTCGGACATTAAAAAAATATATAGTGTGTGTGTGTATATAGGATTTTACTTCTCTAATTAGTCGGCATTGGCTTTTCTTGCCTCTTTCTCTCTCTCACTGGTCATCTAAAGTATTGGTAAATGAGAACTCTCGGAGAGGCAGAGCTTTTACCATGATATACCTTGAGGAGGTTTCCAATACGTGAAAAGCTTTTCCTTATTTATATTCCAACTAATCAACGTACTACAGTTGTCACCTCTCTCTCTCACTATGATAAGACTGCTGACATTCGCATCGTCTTCTTCGATCCAATTGACGAGTACATGCCGGAAGAATCAGTCTATATTCGTACATAATATGGAAATTTAAAACATATTCAAATTCTGCCATCTCTTCCCAAGATCCTCATCTCATTCAGACTCAACATAGTGAATGGAGAATTAGAGAAACCCGAAGTGAAATTTTTTCCCACTTTGACGATAGCAGCCTTATGACACGAGCGACGGACGTTTTCAAGCACCACGAAATTGATTAGCTCGCCAACGTTGGCATAAATGAAAGAGGACATTCACCGAGAGCACGCGAAGGCGGAGACGACCACATCATATTTGTTCCCCCTTCGATCGCAGCATTCTACGTATAATGAAACATCACACAGTATCGCACAACCATAGTATCATTATCATCAACGTCGTCATCGGTGCCAAAAATAATCTGCCAATTAATAAAACTAATGAACGTTCGATGGAGTATCAAAGTACTCGTAATGGCCACGACGACGATACGACCCATGATGAGGGAGAACGATATTTACGTCGCGAGAATATCGTTCACGTGTACGCTGCAATTTTTTTTTTCTCGCAGCAGAGACGTGATGACAAAGCCAACGATTAAGAATGAAAAATAAAAAAGTGGGAGGGCTATAGATGGAATTTTTATGCTATCTCATTCCATATAAGAAATAAGTGCAAATGATGTCGCAGGGATTCGCAGATTCTACAGGGTGTTTCATAGCTGACTGAGTTCCTTCCACCAGGTGAATTGGCAACTCATAAAGCACGAAAAATGTTATAAAACATGTTGCCTATCTTGAAAATTCAAGGGGGGGGGGGAAATTAAATTGAAAAAAAAAAATTCTGATTGGACCAACGAATAGTACTAAAAAAATACATTTTTTTTGTTCTACACATTTTCACATTTTTTTGCCTATCTTCGAAAATAAAGGAGCTACAGAGCTTTGAAAATTGAAAAACCGGAAAACCCGGTTTTTTAATGTTTCAAGCTCTCTTGCGCCTTCATTTTCAAAGATAGGCAAAAAAACGTCTGGAACAAAACAAGTTCATTTTTTTAGTACAATTCATTGGCCCAATCAAAAATGATTTTTTCTCAATTTAATTTTTCCTTGCCCCTTGAATTTTCAAAATAGGCAACTTTTTTATATAAATTTTCTGTTCCATATCGGTTGCCTATTCAACCGATGGAAGGAACACAGTCAGCTATGAAACACCCTGTATAGAGGAAATAAGATGGGAAAAAAATTAAAATATCTCCGAGGAAATGACCATCGAATAAGTCGTAGTATTATTTCTGCAGCCAAACTAAATCTTGGTCGTTTTCACTAATCTAATTTTTTCTCCTTTTGAAAATTCTCGCCAAAATCTTCTCTCAATCGTTGCAAATGAATTTTCGGACTCAATTTTTCATTACCATCCTCCTACTCTTCAGCTTCCCCACGAGATTCATTTTCTACCAAATTTTCTTTACAAATCACAACTCTATCAATTAATCAATCCCTTCTGCGGGCCCGGAAAAAAAAGACACCGTCCATTTGTCGCACGTTTCTAATTAACACCTCGTCATCATCATCGACGCTATATCTTTCGACAAACAATCCTTCTATACTCGGTTTTGTACCTCCCGCCCCCGCCCATTCTACCATTTCTCTCGACCGAGCTGCTGATTTAATAAATGATGCGAAATTTCGCGTCCGCGATTCCTTATTAGCTCTCGGATGAAAAATAAATGAACGTCATTTTTCAATAATAAAAGGCCGAAGAGGCGACGGCGACGTATACCCCGCGAACCTCCCCCGGCCCCGAAAAGCTCCTCTTTTTCCTTTTTCCATTCGACTTCCGCGTGTAATTATTAAGAGTTCGCTAACAAATGGAGCAGCTTTATTTGTTCCACGCGGCGAATTTAGAAATTTCTTCTCTTTTTTCCTCTCTCGCTGCTCTTTCTCATTCTGGCACATTTCGGACTCTCCTTGGCGCGGCGCGGCGTCTCATCGGTATGTTCGAGTATTTAGTATATACGTACTCGTCTTTCGCGGTCACCTCCCTTCGTTTGCGGATGCCTCCTCGAATTAACACTCCGGCTCGTCTGCCCTCTCGCTCTTGCTTTCTCTTGCGATGAGTAGACTACAACTACGTAAAAACCAACGCACCGAAAGAAAACTCAACTGGAAAAAGATAACGAATGAGCTTTTTCTTCCTGTGTGTACGGTTGCCTTCCTCTTCTTCCTCCTCCTCCTCCTCCTCCTCCTCCTCCTCCTCCTGCATGCTTTTCGTTGCTTCTCCGAGCGTAGCTGGGGCTCTTTCTTTCTCATTTCATTTATTAATGCGTACAACGAACCGTAGGTATATATATTTTCGGTTCATTTTATTCGCCCAACTTATTACGATATATTTTGTCTTTCAAAATTTCGAATACTTTCTTTCCTAGTGTCCTCCCCGCAGCGTCATTCAAACAGCCTTCTTAAAAGAAAGTCTCAAACAGATGAAGCGGATGAGATGAAAAGAAAAATTTAGAAATCAATATTCAATTATTCATATTCCTAAAAATAATGTATTTTCACTACATTCTCTCATGTTAACATGATTTTTCATTTTGGATACTGCTTTTGAAAAAATCTTCAAAAATGGCAGAAATCTGACTTTTTGCCATTTTTTTAAATTTGCCCAAAAATTAAAAAATTGAGATTTTGGATACTGCTTTTGAAAAAATCTTCAAAAATGGCAGAAATCTGACTTTTTGCCATTTTTTTTAATTTGTCCAAAAATTAAAAAATTGAGAAACATTCATTTCGAGCAATGGCATTTTTAAAAATAAAAGTTTTTTTTTTTTGAATGGACGAAAAAAATATTTTTTTAAAAATGAAAAAATTAGCTACTTCGCATCTCGCTGAGGGAGGGGGCTTTGTCCCCTGGTTGGTTGTATTTCCACGCTACCTTTGAAAGTTTGGAACGTAGTAAGTATTATGCCTTTACTCTTAATTCAATTCTAATTCAGAAAATTAACAAAAAATTGTTTTTTTTTATAAGTTAGAGAATGTCTGACATCATGTCTGAAGGTCATCCGATTTTGAAGAAAAATTGAAAAAAAAAATCAATAAAACAAGGAAAAAATATAAGTCACATCCAATTTCTAAAATTAAAAAAAAAAAGTTGGAAAAAATTCTCGTGAAAATTTAATTATTAGGTAGATTTTTTTAAATAAAAAAAATGAAATTGTAGAAACAGAAAAAAATTCAGTAAAAAAATCTCTCAATAAAGACAATTTTTTTTCTTTTTTCTCTCTCAAAAATTTGGTAGTTCTTTTTAAAGCAGAATTATGAAAAAATGTAGAATGAATCATTTTTTAAAAAAATGATAAAACCATTCAAAAAACTCATTCTGAAAAAAAAACTCTTGGTAGAAGAATAACGAAAAATACTGCAAAAAAATATTTAAAAATTTTGTTCAGAAGTAATTCTTCTAGGACAAAAAAACAGAAGCAAAATATTGCTTTTCTATATAATGTCAACAAAAAAAATTCAAGAAAACTCCTTTGAAAAAAATCATTCATCAGTTAAAATAACAGTTTTTTTTTTTTAATTTTTTATCAAAAACCTCTCAATAAGTGTTTGAGAAAATTTCTCTAAAAAAGAAAATTAGTAAAGTCAGCTTTTCTTAATCTTTCCCATGAACACCACCCGATCACTCCTCAACTCGCAGCTCACAAACCTATGAAATCTCGCCACTGGTCTCTTTGGTAAAACAGAAAAAAGGGATTACGACTGCCACGAGCAGACTCACACCACAACACTGTGCTCGAATAATCGATAATTTTCTAGTATATTCAACTGGATTAATCCTCGCTAATCATAAAAAGGGGCCGCATGAGAAGGTCACCATGTCCACGTACATCGTATCCATCATACGTTCCCCTCTCTCCTCACTCTGCGCTGCGCTTCGAGCACCCCTGATCAATTAACCCCCGGAGCTGTATGGCGACTACTTTCATTAACAGCGTTCGCGTATGGTACTTTTCGATAAACTTAGTTATATTGATTCATATACGGACTGTTGTGTTTTATTTTCTTTATGCTCGGGCAACGTATAAAAGGAAACCGAGTTCTGAGCCAATTTTACGGTTTTTGTCATGTTTTTGACGATTTTAATATTAAATTTGACATTATTATAAATTTTAAATAATTTTTGTAAAATTTTCTCACTTTTTAGGTTTTTAAAAATTTCTTAATTTTTGTAAAATTTTTGTGAATTTTTTAAAAATTTCTTGACTCAAAAAATATTTTCAAAATAATTAGGAAAATTATCAAAACTTGAATTTCCCTCCTAAAGCAATTTTTCCACATTCCATACTCCGTACACTTCATTTCCTCCTCCCACACGAGCCATCTGTGCGTATAATATCGCGCAATTAAAACCCACCTCGCTATTTAAGGAAACAAAAAACCACGACAAACCGTTAAAAAAAAGGTCATCCCTTAATGAACCCTTCTTTACTCGTTTTCGGATGCGCAAAACGAACGTATACCGTCGCCGTATCGTCGTTCGTATCGCCCAGCTGTATAAACGACGCCAGCCCACATTTCCATACCGATATTCGCCTGCAAAACACCACATATAGTACCATTTTCGCATTATATGCAAATTAATATTTCGCATCGCGCTGGGCTGCGATTAAAAAAAAACCATTAGCCAATGGCAAAAGCTCTGTGGCTTTCAGCAACAGGTAATTACAGCTCGAATTTACCACCACAAAGATCACTTAGTTATTGGCTTTCGAATTCTTGTAAATACATCAATTTTTACGCCATAAAATACCACTCACACACTCGTCGAACACAGCAGCACTTTGAAAGTACCTATAAAAAAAAGTCCAGTCTCTTATCACTCCGCCTACTGTCACACCGCATGGGTCGTCAGTCGTCACAGATCCTCGTTCTGCGAGTTCCTTGTTTCTCTCTCTCGTCAGCAGCAACGTCATCGTTAGTGCCCAACTCCCATTAACCCGCGATGATGGAATTTAATCAAGCACACATACACGAAATGTTGATTAATTCGCTTCGTTTAAACGCTACGGGTGTTCCAACGTGATATACACACATTTTCTAAAACACAACACGACCATAGTCGTCGCAAACATATACGCCGGCGACCATTACAAAAAAATAAAAATAAAAATAAAAAAAAGGATACGCTACGTTGAAATTTTTTTCATCTCTCCTACCTCTTTCTTAATATATTCAACCAACGAACGCAGCATCAACTCGCGCCAGCTCTCCGAAGACTATTGATAGGTAAAATATAAAATATTCATTAAGTCGACAACGCTAACTATATGTATAATATGTCCTTGTGTATGTTGTATTTGTATGAACGAGAAGAAGAAGACCACGACGACTAAGACGACGCGACCAGTAAAATACATTTATCTAAAATAATCACCAGTACCAACATCGCCATTACACTACTTATTGAGCAGTGTACTTCGCTCTCCCTTCGTCTTCGGCTCGACAACCTTCCGTCTCTCGTTATCGTTTTCTCATCAGCATAATTATTCCGAATTCGTATATGAGTGTACTTGGATACCTCTATGTACTCTATAGACTACGATCTGATATACTAATCTATATGTTCAAGTATTTTGTATGTGTGTGGCAAATCAAATGACACGAAGACGATCGACGAATTTATTATTATTATGATGTACTCGTCTCAAACTTTGCCTTTCTCTCAATCTCCTGAATTTTGACCAAACTACATTCTCTCACCCCACCAAAAACGTTTAGGAACGAAAATTGGATTTAAATGAAAAAATCTGTCAATGATTATTTTTAAATGAAGTACTTAATTTAAAATAGAAAATTTTGGAAAAACTTTTGAATGAAGAAAAATTTGAATTCAACTAGAAATGTTTAAAAAATGAAAAAAACTAAAATTTCCAAACAAAAGAAAAATTAAAAATAATATTTTTTGGAACAAATCAAGAAATAATTGAAGAAAATGAAAAATTGTACCAAATTAGAATAAAACTGAAAATTGAAAAAATTGAAATACAACAAAACAAAAAATTAGTATAAAATTGCCAAATTAAAAAAATTTAATAAAATTATAAGAATTTGAAATTTTTTGAAAAAATTGATAATTGAAGAACATGAAAAATTTTGAACGAAAACAAAAAATAAACTATAAAAATTTCAAACTAAAAAAAGATGAATACCTAAGTCTAATAAAAAATTGAAAATTACAAAAATACAATTGTAAATTCAACCAAATTGAAAAAACAAAAATATTCTGGAAAAGTTGATACTTGGGAATAAAGAAAAGAAAAAAATGACACAAAATTAAAATTGAACCAAAATAACTGCAAACTGAAAAAACATTAAATTTAAAATATTAAAATTCAGTAAACTCGTGAAAAATAAAGACTTTGGAGAAATTGATTTTTAAAAAAATAGAAAAAAATTAAAACTAAAAATTGAAACACAATGACTGCAAACAAAAAAACTGAAACTGACATATCAAAAATTTTGAAAAAAAATATGAAAATTCAGTAAACCTGAGAAAAATGAAAATTTTGGAAAAATTGAACAAAATTAAAACAGAACTGAAAATTGAAATCGAATCTCAATTACTGCAAAATGAAAAAAAAACATTAAATTAATTTTTTTTTAAATTCAGTAAACTCGTGAAAAATAAAATTTTGAAACAATTGATAAAAAAAAATAAAAATGAATTTAAACCACAATGACTGCAATCTTTAAAAACATTAAATTAAAAATTTCGAAAACAAATTGAAAATTCAGTAAACTGGAGTGAACAAAATTAAAATAGAATGTTTTAAAAATGTAAAAAAAATACAAATGACTTGAAGCCGAAAGAATTGAGATAAAATTGAAATTTAAAAATTGAGTATAAAATTTAAAATTCAATCAACTTAAATAAATTGAAATTTTGAGAAAATTGATAGAAACGAAAAACAAAACAAAATTAAAGTAGAAGTAAAAATTGAAATTGAATCACAATGACTGTCAATTAAAAAACTGAAAAAACATTAAATTAAAAATTTTCAAAATAAATTTAAAATTCATGGAAAATTGTGAAAAATGAAAATTTTGGAAAAATTGATGAAGAAAAAGAAGAACTAAACAAAATTAAAATTGAATTTAAACCATAATGACTGCAAACTGAAATAACATTAAACTGAAAATTTTGAAAACAAATTAAAAATTCAGTAAACTTGAAAAAAATGAAAATTTTGGAAAAATTGGAAAAAAAACATTATGACTTGAAACAAGGAATTGAGAAAAAAAGAAATTACAAATTGCGAGCATTAAAATTAAAATTCAAACAACTTGAAGAAATTGAAATTTTCGGGAAAATTGAAATGAAAATGATAAATTTAAAAAAATCAACAACAACAACAACAACAAATGATTCAAAACTGAAAATGAAGAAAAATAAAATTTTGGAAAAATTGATACGTGAAGAAAGCAAAAAGAAATTTCAAAATTAGAACAAACCTGAAAAATGAGAAAAATATTAAACAAAAAAACTTGAAATTAAACTAAAAACGACTACAAAACTGAAAAAATAAAAATAATACAAAACAAAAAATTTGAAAATTTCGAGAAAAAATCCTCACCACCTCATTTTAAACCCATATCAATCCAAAAAATTTCCAATTTTCGTCCAATTTTTTCCAAAAAAATCAACTTCCATCTCATCAATATTCCTCTAACCCACCATCAGCACCCACAGTGGCGTCAAGGCACCAGGCACGAACCTCATACGCCTCGTATACCTCCCTGAAGGCATCCATCGATCGCGGTCCAAGTCTCTATACATAGTTTACGCATTGAGATCCTCCTCTATATCCAGGCTAGATTACCTACATTGGCTATAAATCATATCCGAAAAATACCTCGAACGCCCATCCGATCGTTTTTCGCTTAATAAAGACTTACTAAATGCAGTCGATAGACTCGACTCGACGTGCATAATATGTACAAAATTAACGCATACTGCCTCAGCATATTATGTATATCGAATGGCGTGTGCGCAGGGCGCGGCGCCGACACACGACGGTGTAAAGTTGTTGCTGGAAACGACCACGAACGACCGGCCGGCCGGCGTTAAGAAAAGTGAACGAAAAAAAAAATGCTAGCCTACGACGACGAAAAACATCGTCCTTCGTCTTATTTTATCGATCGATATATACTTTGGTGGATATAAATGATGATGACGACTACGACGATGATAATGATGAATAATTCGATGATGATAAACATCGCATCGTATGGGAGAAGTGAGCCAAAGCCGGACGTGTGTACCGCCCCTAAAAACCAATGTAATTAAAACGTTTTTCCGTATGATTGATACGATTCCTCTACCTCACCTCTGACTCTACATTCTCTCGTCTTCCTTTTGCTATGAAAAGTACACAAAATTAAAAGGAGGTGGAATCGAATTATGAAAATTTTATCAGAATGTAACCTATAAACGAAAAAACAACAACAACGATGTCGCTCAAATTGCAAAACTAAACGACCTCTATACCATTATCATCAAATAAAATAAGAAATTGACCGTGGTGTGGTATAATATACGAGTTAATTCAATTTTACATAATAGGTATGCCTAAGCTCACTAAACTAATATAAACCGCAATAACTATATAGATTTACAGACAGAAAAAAAAAGAAAAAATAGGTAAAAGCCCAACACGCTAACACAAATAGGTTTACATATTATTAGGAAACCGACAATTTGGAAAAAAAAAACTGTGTATTTTCGTTGTTAAAACACAGGTCCCTGCATATTACAGTTCGATACTATTAGATAACTGTTTTTTTTTCTTTCGTCCCTGTTTCTACTCTTTCTTGCCCAGTCAGCGTTTCTCTCCTTCTCTGCGAAAGGGGAATTTCTAAACTCATTTCTTTTTCGTTTTATTCTTTCTTTCTTTTTTTCAATTATTTATGACGTTTGGAAATCGTATATAATTGACGCCTAAAGCTCGACAAGGTAAAGTACTTTATGCGTTTTTACAGCTCAACGACGACGAAACGACGTCCAATTGATAAGGGTTCTAAAGGTCGACGTTTATCAGGGAATGAGGGGTAACAACCCGGGTATATTTGTCCGATTAAACCGTTCCATTTGTCGATTGTGGGATTTAATGAAAACAAAATGGAATTTTTTTTGGAAAAAAAATCAGAAAATTTTATTAAAAATTTAAAAAAAAAAAGATAGTAGACCTAGGTATAATTTTACAGATTTTCTATGACGAAGCAAATCTCCAACTTTTTCAAACTTTTGAAATTCATTCACTTACAAAAAAAAAAAAAATTTCCTGGAAAAAAATCATTCTCGCTAATTTTTTTGAAAAGAAGTTATAGAACTTTGCGAGTTTGTACAAAGTAAAAAAAAAAGATGAATAAATTATCCCAAAACCCACTGAAGAGAAATTTTTTCATGAAAATTTTAAGAAAACTATTAGGTACCTACCAATTCTAAAAATTTTCTTGGACAAAATTTTAGGAAAAAATATATATTTTTTAAAAAGCGTCAAAAAATATACCAAGAAGGTTTTCTTGAAATTTTTTTTAATGATTTGATTTTTTTGAAAAAAATCTCAAAAAAAAAATCTGAAGTAGGTAAGTTTTTCTAAAAATATGAGAAAATCTCAGATTTTGAATTTTTTCTCAATTTTGAAACTCATCTGTTTACAATGAAAGTGTTTGAGCGAAAAAAATTTCATTGACAATTTTTTGAAAAAAATTATGAAAAAAGGTTATACGAGTGAAAAAAATTACAAATTCATCATAATCTGAAGAAAAAATCGTCATCAAAATTACTTCAAAAAAATTACTCTAAAGAAGTTATCCACCCCCCTTCAAAAATGTAATTCTAAAAAATCTTGTACAAAATTCATCAAGAAAATCCTTCAATTTTTTCGATTAAAAAAAATTATTTAATTGAGGAAAAAACTTTTCTTGGCAATTTTTTTGAAAATTAATTCTGTGAAAGTTTCGTATGAGTAAAAAAAATGAAAAATAAATAATCCAAAAAAATCTACTGGAGAAAAAATTGTGTAATAAAAATTACCTACTGAAAAATAATCACTCAGAAAAAAATCCTCCTCAAAATAATAATTTCAAAAAAATTATGTCTTGTATGAAATTCTAAAAAAATAAATAAAAACTACAGAAAAAATTTTTAAAAAATGATTTTTTCCTCGAATTGGAAAATTTTTAAAAAATTCTGGGGTGAAAAATATGTTTTTTTAGACAGAATTATTACGAAAAAAAGAACATTTTCAACTTCATAAAAAATAAGATTCGTAGAAAAATTGTCTGTTTTTCGTTAAAATTAGTCATTAAAATCAGAGCGAATCATTTCTGAAGTCTTGAAAAAATAAAGTGTCCGAATAAAGTAAAATTTGTAAGACGAGCTGGGGAGAGGGAAAAAAAGTTTTCCAGTAAATGATATCCAAGTTGCAAACTGGTAATTTTTTGGAGAGAATTTCAATGTTTTTTTTTTTTTTTTTTTTTAGTAATATTGAGAACATTTTCCATCATTTTTAATCACAGAGTGCTTCGAGAGTAATTTTCCCACTTTTCCATGAAACACAAATTATACACTTTTCTTTTCCTATTTTTTAAACAAAAATTTGGATAAAAAAAACCAAGAGCAAAAAACGACCTTATTGAGGAAATGGGGAAAAATCGCAAAAAATATAAAGATAATCTGAGAAAAAATGTTGTGAGCACGAAATTTAAAATGAAGTCAATCTCCTCTTAAGCCTCACCGCCAAGAAATTTTCAATCAACCTCCAATAATTACATCACTAAAATATTAATCGAGCAATATCTCTCGTATTTCCTCATTTTCACGAATAAAATCATTGATAACAAAATTTCTCTAATTTTTCTCAATTTTTCCATTTTAATGATTTCATCTGGAGTGAAATGTTTTCACAATTTTTTGATTTCCATTTCGAGCTTTTTTCTGAATTTTTATTTTCTTGAAAATTCCAGATAAAATCTACACACTTCAACAAAAACAACAATAGATCCACATAAATTGATGAAAAAAATCATACTTTGAAAAATTGTCATTTTTTCACATTTTAATAAATTTTTTTTAATTTTCATTAATTTTTTCACTTTGTAAAAAAATTTCGGAAGTGTTTTTCTTTTTTTCTTTTTTTTTCAAATCACTTTTTCTTCACTCAAACATATTGTAGATTTTATTTTATAATTTTTCACTCCCAAAATTCACGACCTTCTTTCAGGTGAATGATCTTTGATTGAAACCTCCTTCTCTTTACTTTTAAATACCAAAGTAAAACTGCAACAATTACACGTACCGCAGTCTATTTCTTATAAAAATAAATCCAATCCGCCCCTCAGCACGTACAACTACCAGAATTCCTCACACACATCACCGATTATCGTACACGCGAAATGAACAATAAATAATAATGAATAAAAAAAAATCAGCCATTCTCTCTCGACCATTTAATAAAATTTACGAAATAATCCATACTCTCAGCATATTATGATTCGAGTACGTAGACCTTCCTCTCTCCCTATCTCCAGGTAGGTACTAGGTACATTATACACCACATGAGATTCGATAGTAAAAAAAAAAAAAATCCAGTATCCAATGCATAGAATATTTTTACAAATTATTGCCCAATTCTGCTTCTCTCATTGGCTCATATCGAATTATTCACCGGGCCATAGTTACTTATGTGTACCATACCGTACACTTGTACATTTCGTTTGCATTATAATAATTTAGAGCGCAGTATCATTTTTCACGCTTTAATAAAAAGAATGAAAAAAATTACATTATATTTATATAAAATCATACGAGTAGATATATCTATTTTTTTTTCTTTTAAGGAAGCAGAGAAGAAAAAAAACACATTCGTTGTATATGATTTCTTTTCCACCTTCTTCCATTAAATAGAACAATACCCATGGTTGTTGTACCTATAGTAAATCTAGCACGAGAATATATTAGTACATTATGGCGAAAATGACCAATATAATCGTCATAAATAGGTGTTAAGATTATACTTCCACGCTCCTTTATCCATCTCACATACAGCATAAGAAAAAATCCAGCACTGTAATAACACCAATAAAAAACCAACTCAACCTATTCAGATTGAGAAACTCTCCATAGGTATTTCACAAATCGAGATCATACCGCCTTCAGAGTTATTAGTAAGCTAAATCGCCCATATCACGACTCGATCCATTATCATAATTGTGTTTTTTCTTCAATTTCAATTAAAATCATTCCTAACCATCCTAATTTCACATCCTAAATTATCCGTTATCTCGTCGCGATCGACCTCACAGTACTATAAACTTCCAATTCGAAACATCAGAGACGGAAAAAACTAATTCCCAAAAACCATAGGTAGGTAAATCTAAAATAAACAGCACATACAACACGAACGACGACATCCATAATTAAAACTGGTAAAAAGAAGAAGGAAAAAAATCGAAACCGAACCACACGCGCGCATATAAAAATCGCATTCGAGTAATTTGGTGCTGTGTTATATAGGTAAAGTAAAAGTATATCTAATTTCGTCCTCGTCTGCCTTCTTTTTTTTCTCCTCTATAAAAAAAAAGACGTAAGCTATAATATCGTCAAATATTTATTTTATTAATTTTATAATCAAAGTTAAACGTTAAACTTAATCGAAATTTAACACCGGTAATAAATCTACTTTAGAGCGGTATACTTTGAAATCGTAAATTCTTAATTACTCGAAGGTTCTTCTTTCTAAACATTTTTTACCCTCTATCAACTTGCGGACTTCTCCTTCGAACGTCTCTACTTCGCTTCTTCCACGAAACAAGAGTTATATTCAAATATTCGCCGCCGCAATCCATCTCTTCTCTCAGAAGTACCTATATATGTACCTACTTGTACAGACTTCGCTTATACCATAATTTATTCGACCAGAGAGACCGAACGAGACGATGAAAATTAATTCGATTAAATAATTACGTATAAATATTTCTCTTTACATCTCCTTTCCTGCCCAAGTGCCCACCCTCTCTACCGTGGCATGATCTCGGTCTTATATGTATACTAAATACGAGAATTTATTACACATTATTCGCCTCGCTTCGTTACCAGTTTTTTTTTTCATCTAATTTTTTCGCAAACTTTTCAACTTGATTAGGTACTAATATAATATTATTTAGCAATTAAATTTCCTGCATTCGTCGTCATCGCATCGTTTGAAGTGTAAAAAAAACAAACCACAACACGATGCATTTATCTGCCAATTTTTCTCAAATATACCGTTAAGAATGAATATTTTTTAATTTCTTTCTCATGCATATAAATACACTTAGGTGTATCTGGAAATATTCTCGAGCGGCGTGAATATTAATTAGAACATTAATTCGCTCGAGCGAATTACCATTTCCTCGCGCCGAAAAATTACCATCAGCTGATAAGCGCGAATTTCGGACCACTACAAATTGACTATTTACCGCGAAAACGTGCCCGATGTTGAGACGAATTATGCATCGCATAGATTTTCGTCCTCTCCAATCTCGATTCGTCTATCGATCGCGATGTCATAATTAATCCTGATATATTATACTCAATTATGTATACAAATACAGGCGAGATCGTACTAAAAACCGTTTTATAGACGAGAAAACTGTAATTTATAGCGTAGATTTAGCTCTCGATTCCGCATGAAACCCGAGAAATGCCTCCGCCATCGTCGGCTGATTACAGATGCAAAAATTCTTCTTAATTACGAATAAATCATGTTGAAAAAATAAATAGGGTTCGTAAATATTCCGTGGATAAGGAACAATATGAGAGAAAAAAAACTTGTTAATTACGTATCTAAATTATTCGCTTTTAGGTATTTTGAAAAAAAAAAAAAAAAAAAAATTAATGGAAAAATAAATTTTTGATTTGAATAATAAGTTGGTCGATTTTTTGAAGGAATTTTTTCAGTGTAAATTTTGTTTACAAAAATTCGCGAGAATGAAAAAAAAATCAAATTTTATTCACCATTTTTATAAATTGTGAAAAATACGTACCAAAACAATGAAGCACTTCGCAAAAAAACACTCATTGAAATCATTCGATAAATAATCTTTCCAACCACCTCCTCACTCAACACGGTCAAAAATTTAATTATTGAACATTTTCAGCTTTACCGTCAATTTTTCCACATTTTCAATGTTCACAAATTTTGAGAACGTTATTTCGCTTAAGGGGAGGAGGGGGGGGGGCTACTTTTAAATCGATTTTTTTTTTTATTACATAGAGTACAAATGTATTGACAGTATAGTTGAATACGCCAAGACCGGACCATCCCCGGCTCCACTGACTCCAAAAAAAAAATAGGAAATTAAAAATTTCAAAAATTCCAGTTGAATATTTTTGAAATTGTGATTTTCTAGATTTCGTAGTAAAAAATGCATAGAGTTTTTGAGACTTCAAAATAATTCTGTTTCATTATACTTTGGTCATCAAAATAACAAAAACATATGAATGTATTATTGGAAAATCAAAAAACTCTAATTACCTTTTTTCTGTCCTACCCATTTCACATGAATGCCCCATTATCTCAATAACTAATGGAGGTATCGAGCTCATCTTTTTTTGGGGTTGTAGAAGAAGTTCTCCTCCATACTTTAACGAGAGGATTTTGCAAAATTTTAATTTGTCGACGATTTCTTTCGAGTTGACTGGAATACTTCGATGAGAAACTACGAGAGGGTTTGATAAAATCGGGTAGAAAGTAGGAATTTCGCAAAATCCTCTCGTTAAATTACAGACCAAACTGTACTGAATACAAAACATTCTGAGGAAGAACCTGGTGGGTTGCATAGTTTTTCTGGAAACGGGGCATTAAAAAAAGTCGCATTGTTTTCCAATTTTGACGCTTAAAATTTTTCATTTTCCAAAAAATCTATCAATATTTTTTGCAAAACGACATCATCAAAATGCAATATGAATATAACTTTTCTTTTTTGAAAACTCCATGCATTTTATTTTTCAAAAATCAAAAATTAATTTTTTTTGTAAAAAAATGCAAAATGATTTGTTACCAATTTTTCCTCGATACTTCAGATAAAAAAAATCAAAAATGCATCATATAAAAAAGGTCTTAAAAAATTCCGCTTGTCAACGCTATGCATTAAATTTTTTTTTTTTAAAGTAGCCCCCCCCCCTTAATTTTTCATACCACTAACTTCAAAAACTACTGTTTTTCAATTTTCTCAATAAATATATTTAGGTATAGATAAAAACACAGAAATAACTGGAGCTTTTGAGACAATTAAGTGTACCTTGGCACCAGAAAAAAAATCTGAATTTTTTGGAATTAAAAATATTACCTACTAGTGCAAATAAATCTTATTGCTACAGAGAGAAAAAAAAACTCATTTTTTAATAGAAAAAATCCTATTTTCTTGTTTCAATTTTTTGAATAAAAAAATCTCGACTTTCACAGAGAAAACTTTTTTGAATTTTTTCGGAGAGGAAAAAAAATCTGAATTCCCTTTGGATCAAAATAATGCTTATCTTAATTTTTTGGAGTGAGCATGGAAAAAATAAGATTCCTATTTCTCAAAGCAAAAAAGTATAGGTGAAAAATTAATGTTTTGCGAGAAAAAACCTTTCAATTTTTTTGTAGAAAAAAATCCCTAATTTATGGAAGGAAAATCCCAATTTTTCAAGACTTTTTCTTTCAATTTTCGAAGCAAAAAAATCTTTTAATTTTTCGAAGGAAATGGAAAAAATCAATTTTCTCAATTTTTGGGATTTTTTTCCTTCAATTTTTAGAGAAAGGGAATTTTCTGCTCTTTTGGATTAATTCAAAGGTTAATTTCCGCTTATGATTTTAAAAAAAATGAAAAATGTCAGAAGAAAATTTAAAAACCAGAAAAAAATGTCAAATATGAATTATAAAAAAAAGACGAAAAATTCAGAAAGAAATAAATCACTCAAGCTCCACTTTTTCTTCATTTTTCGCAATTCAATGATTTGAAGTAAAAAAAATCTTGTAAATTTTTCATATTATCTTAATCACATCATCCTAAAATGTAACACAATACGTCGGAAAGAGATCGATTGAATTTAGCGGAGGTTTCCTTATCCAAAATGTATGATTTGTCCCTGTTTTTGTTAGATACTAAATTATATCGTTTTTTATAAAGATAATAGGCACTTATTTTGATAAGATTGTAGCTTAATATTAAGTATGTAATAGTGACGAAATGATCAAACTATGGTCGAAGTCACTTTAATCCAAATAAACAAACAAACAAAAAAATTATTCATTCCCAATCTAACCTTTTTTTTTTTTTTTGAAAGATTAGGCAATTTTAGATGAAAAAATGTAACAAAAAAAAATTGAAAAAAATCGAACACCAAAAAGTAAAAATTAAAAATAAAATTCACCTCACTCAAAATAAATTAATAAATTTGTATACTCAATTTTTTTTTACCTCAGCAACTCTTTTCTAAGTAGAAAATTTTTCAATTCAAGAATTCGCAAACGTCCTTTTCGATTTTTCTTTTCATTCATGAACTCGTCCGTCCTTACATAAGTCCATACAATTTTTTCGATTTATAAAATATATTTCATCACTTCAATAAGATCAAAATAGTTCTCTAACCACCCCTCCCACCCCCAAAAAAAATCTCTTACAATTTGAACCTGTATCGGAGATATTTTTCGGGGAAAAAATTACAGCTTAATTCAACTCAGCGTAGGTAGTAAATTTTTCAAAAGAAAGAAAAATAATAATTCAAGGTCGAAATGACTGGTTCAAAAATTTAAACAAATGTCTTTAATCGATTTCTAATTCTTTTTCGGACTCATTAAACAAATCGATATCATTCTTATCTATAGAACATAATTATGTTATCACTTTTAAAAGCTTCGCAATGACTCTCAAGACACCAGAAAAAATTCGGAAAAAATCACAATTCAACTCAAATCGATGTTGAAAATTTTTCTTAAAAAAATTCAAGGTCCTAATTGACTGGTAATTTTCACGGACTTGAAAAACATATTATCAGTTATCACTTCATATCACTTCGAAAAGTTCAAATGGCTCCCAAGACTCGAGAAAAAAAAATAAAAATAATTTTGTGCAATTTGAGACATGTATCGAAGATATAACTGCTAAAAAAAAATCACCATTCAACTCAATTCAACGTTGACAATTTTTTTCAAAAAAAAAATCCAAGCTCCTAATTATTATTTATTTAAAAATACACAAACTTCCTTTATCAATTTGTTATCCTTCTTTGAACTCATTACATAGGTCGATTAATTTCTTATCGACTTATATAACGTATTAACAACTTCAAACGATTTCAAAATGACTCTCAAAACATTAGAAAAAATTTAAGAAATAAAATTCTCGCAATATTGGAGCCTTTATCGAGGTCACTTGTGCCAAAAAAAATTGCAATTCAATTCACCCAATTCTTCTCTCAATTTTTCCAAAAAATTATCAAAAATCTCAAATCCATTAGGCATTAAAAAAATAATAATTAATCATAAAATAAAAAACATTTTTGCAATGAAGCATTCTTCAAATGCCCTCTAAAACACCTCTTTTTCTCTTTCGTAAATCATCCACATCGTCGACATTTATCACTTCTTCGGAATCCACCAAAAGCAACCTACAGCCATCATGCTTACGGAAATCCACTAACCAACCGCATACTCGCCGGTCCATCTCATACCCCTCTGGCCCCTTCACCATCCTCATAATCGTATCAATAGAACCGTTACAAGAATAATTTCTCAACACACCGGTGACATTAAAATGTCAAAATCGTCCATAATATACTGATAATTTAATAATCTCTACGTACAAAATACCATCACCATACCTCTCCCTCTCTCGCCTGCCATGAGTTTCAATCGCCGATCGTCAAATTTACCTCGCGTAATCGTGAAAGTACAAATATGTACCGCTCAAAATATGTACAACATATGTACAGGCCCCCACCTCACCTCCTTGTCCATCTTTACACATCATTCACTGACATTTCGCTCTTCTAATTGCTGTACCATGGTCTTGGTCGTCGTCCTAAGTATTTATATATAATAATAAATTATTATTATACACGGTACGACATATACACATACGAGTATATAGCCACAAATTACGCTGCTAGATGCCAAGTAAATTATCGTAATTTTTAGCACCACGTAGGTAAACTTTCACGTAAAAAATTTCGCCATAGGTCTCGTCATCATCTGTCTTAGCTACTTAATTGCCTCCCTTTCGCTCTGTAGTACGCTCCATTACTCTCGCCTTCGCGATCCCTTTGCTCACACAAGACGTATAAAAATGCACTTTAAAAAATTAGCAAAAATTCGAAATAAAAATCTAACTCGAAAAATTGAATAATTAATAAATAAAGGTGGGAAATTCATAAAAATCTTAATAATTTATCAATTTGAAACCAAACTAAAATCCACGATTTGGTATAAAACTCAACATTACACGACTACTTACTCGACATATGCTAAGTATATCCAACACACATACACCACAACCGGTTACGTCGCGATCCGGTCAACTGCACTATCAAAAATGCTCACTATAAAACGTCGAAAAAAAATCAAAAATCAAAAAAAAAAAAAAATAATAGGAAGAATAACTCGCGATATCGTTCCAAAAAACAGGAAAAAAATTACACTAGATCGCGATGACGATCGAAACCGCGAAAATGGAAAAATAAAAAAAAAAACGATAAAGAAAGAAAAAAGAGAAAAACTAATAGAGCTTAAAAATTAAAAGGAACTGTAAACCATAACGTTTTTAGCGAAAAAAAACGTCCAAAACTGCGAGCACGACGACGACGCTATGAAACCGTCTCTAGTCTCTTTTTTGGCCGTCGTAACTTTTTCTCGACGCGGAAAAAACCCTCTTATAGTATAGAAAACCGCCGTCGACTTATTCTCTCTTTTGGTATACGTATATATAGTACGTATACTAAGTATATAGCACAGGGTTCGGGTTCGCGTATATGGAAAACACCACGAAGACGACGACGACCGACGCGATAGTATTACAGCGTCGCGGCGCTGTTTTGCATGATTCTCTCTCTTATACTTATTCCGTACGACAAAATAAAATAAAAAAAGAGGGAAGAAGAAGACGAGGACGAAAAAAAAGAGGGATGGAAATTCTCTGTTGGGCAAGGCGGGCGGCGCGCCGCACAAGCTCGCGCGGGTGGTGGGGATAGAAAGTTTTAAAAAAGGATAGAAAACTCGAAAATTACTGCACTTAAAGCGTATATAAGACACACGCACACTAAGAAATCGGTCTACGCTTTCTTCAGGGCTATATTACCAACCAAAGCATACACGAACGACCACCACAGAGACGAAAAGCCAGGGTAGAGTATGAGGTGTGATACTTAATACCAGGGGTTCCTAAAAAATACCCTCAATCGGGCGCCAATTTTCACCCAGCCTTTGCAGCTCCTATATCTATATGTGATTCTCGTATACTTAGCGTATATATCGACGCTTGTACCGACGAATTACTCGTGTCGTCTTTCTTTTTACCTTTTTTCCATCTCTCGCCCCTTCTATTTTTCGTTGCTCGATTCCTTTTCATTTCATTTTGTACGCGATTGCGATACCTACGAGAGTCTGCTTTTGTTTTTAGTATTTTTCGGGGGGGGGGGGCAAGGGTGGTTTTTACTTCGATGTCGTTTTGACAGCAGCAGAGGTAGGGAAGGGGCAAATTTGTCGTAGTCTAGAAGCGACGACGGAAGAAAAAAATTATTGGTAAATTGTACGTAAGTACCAAAACAAAGCCAGGCTGAATGTAGGTCTGGGTACTTTTTTATTTTAGTTTTCTTTCTCTCTCATTTCTTGGCCTTGAAATTTTTTTTCCTTTCCTTCCTTCAATCGGTTCCATGTTTGGAGTGCATTTTCTATTCTCCCTCTTTTATTGTATCATTTTCAGACCTTTTTTTGGTATCAGATGGTATGGTCGCTGAAGTGTGTGACATTGCATAATGTGAGAAAGGTGTTTCATTTGAAAAAATTATTTTTTCACAGCATTTCTAAAGAATAGGTTTGTTGAAAAAAAATTGATAAAAACTTGGAAGCAAGTAATCATAAAAAAAATGAATAAATTCATAAAATTATGAAAGAGTTTTTACAAAATTTACCAGATTTTTAAGCAAATAACTTTTGAAAAAAATTGGAAAAAATGAAGAAAAATGGTCTCTGAATCAAACTGATTAAATCTGAGAAAAAATACGTATTTTCAAATATCCGAAATAAAATTTTCAAAAATGCAACGAAATTCAAAATTCTTTTAGAAATAGATTAAAATCGTGGTGGAATATTTTGAAAATTTTGGGAATTTAGAAAATTTATAAGTAAAATTTTGTTTGAAAATGATTTTTTTTTTCAAAACACAGATTTTTTAAAAGTTGAAAAATGACTTTTAAACGAAGTACATTAAGCACAATTCGATGTTTGATAACATGAGAAAATTCAAAATATTATTTAAAAAAATAATTGTCTAAATAAAATTTCACCAAATTTCGGAATTTGAAAAATTTGTTTGCTGAATGAGATTTTTGAAAAATAAAAAAATAATTGAGAATGGGGTTTCAATGAAATTTATCAAAATTTGTTTTATCCTAAAATCAAGGTTTCCATACAAAAGTTTTTAAAAAAATTTCTGCGTAACTTGATAAAATTTATAAAAATGAAAAATTGTTTTTGAATATTTCAAATAATTACTTATTAAAAAAAAAAAAAAAAAATTATGTTATTCTTCAGTAAATCTGAAAAAAAAGAAGTATTTTTTTACCTAATAGAAATTTGAACGGGAAAAATGATTAGAAATTGTGTTTGAACAAAATTTTAGAAAATTTGGGTAGCTACAAAATCAAAAAAAAAAAATAGCTAAAATTTCCAACATGAATTTAAAACGAAGATTTTCAATAATTTTTTTAAAAATCTTGTTCTCAAATAAAATTTTAATCTCATTTTTCCAGAAAAATCAAGAAGGACTTTGTAAAGTTCTGAAAAATAGTATTTCATCTTTGAATCAAATTTTAGAAAGCTCATTTGGAAAAAAATTGTTTTTAAAAACCAATTCAAAATTAAATAGAGAATTTTCAAACAAAAATTTTTTGAAAAGCTTATTCCAACAAAAATATTTTAAAATGCAGTAAAATTTATTAAAATTTGATTTTTCACGAGAGTAAAAAAAAAATGTTGAAAAAATTAATAATACCTATTATTTTTTTATCTGCAAAATGTTGAAAGTGAAAACTACAGAAATATATAAAAAATATTTTTCAATAAAATGAAAAAAAAAAATAGTTGTCAATAAAAATTGAAAAAAAAAACATCTTTAAGCAGAAATTTAAAATGAACGATTTTCGACAAAATTTCAGAAAACTTTATCTGCAAAATGTTGAAAGTGAAAACTACAGAAATATATAAAAAATATTTTTCAATAAAATGAAAAAAAAAATAGTTGTCAATAAAAATTGAAAAAAAAACATCTTTAAGCAGAAATTTAAAATGAACGATTTTCGACAAAATTTCAGAAAACTTGTTTTGAAATAATATTTGTTATTCTTACTTAATTCAATTTTTTCAAGAATAAAAGTTTTTTGAAAAGTTCAAAAAAAATTCAACAAATATAAAGAGAATTATTTTAAACAAAATTAGAATACTCATCAAGACGACAAATTATTTCGGCAAAAGTAGTAAAAATCATTAAAAAATGTATTGGTTGAATAAAATTTAGTAGGTAGGTAAAAAAAATAAAATAAAAATTGTATTCAAGTAGGAATTTAAAATCAATATAATTTGCAACAAACTTCTAAAAAAAAAATAATAATAAATGAAAAAAAAAAAAAACATTTTCCCCCATTTTAACAAAAATACCTAAACAAAGTCATTTTAAAAAAATTAAAAAATTCGACTAAAAATTGTTTCCAAATAATTTTTCACCAATTTTTAAAAACTTGATTTTTTTATTGCAAAAATAAATTTTTACGTTTATTTTTAAAAATGAAGGAAATGAAAAAAGTGTATTTTTTGAAAGGATTTCTATGGTCTATCGATTGAAGTTTTATTTTTTCACCAACTTTTGAACTTGATTTTTCGATCCAATTGCTCCATTCTTATTTTAGATTTATTTTTCAACCGCCTCTCACTTTTTCTGGAATATTTTCATTTTCATTCATAACTATCCCAAACAATTACCCAACGTCTTGAAAAATCCCACAGCAAAGTTCTCGTTTTCGTCCCCTCTATTTTCTTCTTAAATATTTTGAAAGCGAAAAATTCAAAGCTCTCAATCCACAGTTCAAGCACCCAGGATTTAAAAATAATATGGCATACGTACTGTTTGCATATTTTAAATTTTGAAAGCGTTGAATTGAGTTAAAATAATTCTTTGACCAATTTTCAACATGATTTACGAATTTTTCGTGAATTAAATTCAATTTTGCCTGGAAATTTTTCCAGCCCAAACAAAAAAATAAAACAAAGCTTAAATCGATTTCAAAAATTTTAAACCATTTTTTTCAAAATTTTCAAATATATTTACATTACGTTAATGAGAAGTTTACATTCAAAACTGAAGCCTGGCAGACGAATTTTGGGACACCATGTATACTTCCAAATCAAAAAAATTCAAAACGTTTGATTTTTCAACAACAAAAATCCGATTGAAAATATTCTCAACTCTCACGTCCTCCCACTCTCCTATCAATGCAATCAATCAACCTTTCGTGGTTTTCCTTTTTCCTTCATCTATGGCTGTTAATTCATTCCAGCCAAAAATTATAATCCTCGATGTCAACCCCTGTGTACAAAGTACCCCGCGATATTGGCTTTTTTCGTGATTAAACTCCAAGGCGAAATTCGTCTCCGTATAAAAGGTCTCCTCTGTCTACCTCATCACTGTATGACTACACACAGTAGAAAGAGAACCTTCACGTAAGTAACATTTTAAAAAAATTACTACCCCAAGCGTCGCTCAGGATATAGGAGGAAACACGCAATAAAAAAAATATCCCGAGTTGGACGACATCGATACGAGGTTGCTTATTGTTTATACGAAGTACTCGTTGCACGTAAGTAATTTACAATACATAGTCTCATTCTCGCTTATACTCGTACGATAAAGAGGAAAACGCGCAGCTAAAAACCGTTTGGGCTGGAAAAATTTTAAGACACCCTGACCAAGAGGGTAGTTTTATCCCTAATTAATACGGAGGGCGCATGTACGACGCCACAAAACCGACGCCCTTAATGAGTTTCTTTAGCAGCAGGCTGACGCTACTACAGATGATGGTGACACAGTGTATAAGCTTTTTCACCATATACACTCGGGCTCTCGCATATATATACCGACGTACACCCCCGCACCTCGTCTTCTCCCATTTCTTTCGCACACACCGAGCTTTTATTCGCGTTTGCGATACCATCGTCTTGGTCTTGGTCGTGTATACTCGAACACAACTACACCGCATTTGTAAAAATGTATATTAGGATAGAGCCTGGCTTACTGCTTGCGACCTTTGCGGCTGCTCCTACCGCGTTCCGAACGCTTCTAGCCTATTCGTCGAATTTAAAGGCGACTCTCTTTGCATTATTTTAACTACGGAGCTAACACGCCACAACAGCTGATACGATGAGGAGGATCCACTGGGCGAGCGAAGTTATTACATGAATGAGAAACAGCCATCGTCGTGTGCCCAGCCACTGTCTCGCAATTCTATGAAAAGCCTTTTCGCGCATATTCAAAATACTTTACACCCTCTTACGCCCTGCCTCTCTCTAGCGCCATGGTAAAACGCAAAAGTCGTCGTTAGCTTGCGCCGAGCAAACTTCTGCTAAAAAATGTACCTAGGAAATGGCATTTTTAAAAAACCCCTTACCTCGTCTCGAGAAAAAAAGCACAGTAATTAGCGTTAAATCTATGCTACTTTTTTATCATTCTTTTTCAAAGGTATCTGGACGAGGATTGCTTCAAAAAACCTGGGTAACTAATCCGGGTCGCGTGTGGACCTCTTTCGAGTCAATGATTCTCTCATCTATACCCCTTTCTAAAAAATAAAGCCAAACGTACCACAATGATTTGCTAATTATTCTACGTATGGCCTAGAGAAAAAAAAATTCTACACTGTCAACTGCGTCTTCATCCTGGACCTCGAGCTTTTCTCACCCCTTTCAATCGTCATTCATCTTATCCCAAGGACAAGCTACCGATGAAATCCACACGACCGACGTCTTATTTCACCAAAACCTACATACGCGGAAAAATACGTATAAAAGCGGTGGAAAAAAAAGGGGTGAACGACGCGCCAGCGAGTTATTCTTTCCTTGAAAATAACTATTTTTGACGTGTCTGTTACATAAAGAGAGAGAGAGAGAGAGAGCTAAGGCAGTAAATGATCAAAAGAAATTTACGACTACCATGTCCGCATAGTGACTCTTGGTGCTCGCTTCGCACATCGTAAGACACTTCTTCTTTTTACTCATTCGACGGCGTGTCGTATAGATATTTTTTTGTGCTCTTTTTCCCTTGCCTTGGGCGTACTTTTTCGTCGTCCGATGATGACTAATTCGAATTACGTGGCTAATTACGAATTCTAGGGTATTCTCATAAAATCATCTGTAATCGAGGGGATCGGATTAATGGGGACTTTTTTCACATCTGGTCGTATAAATGGTCCTTCGTATGTAGTCGTATTTGGGAAGAGAAATAGCTTTTGGAATATTTTGGGGATTTATTCGAGATGAAAATTTGATTTTTTGATTTATTTTCGATCATATTGGAAAAATATTAATTTCTTTCGATTCAATTTTTTTTTTTTTTTTAGCAAAAACATTCCCGAGCAGCACACTCGACAAATTATCGAAATAAAAAATCGACAGAATATCGAATTCGATAAAGTGTCGCGTTAGTTCCGCATAAATCGTGAAATTATCTTTCGATATATAGATAGATTATCGACGAATTATAGTTAGCAAAAATTTCGAGATTATAGTAAGATATTTTATCGATAATATATCTATAATATCGAAAGATAATTTCACGATTTAGGCGGAACTTTCGCGACACTTTATAGAATTCGATATTCTGTCGATTTTTTATCGATTTTTTATTCCGATTTTTCGTCTTTTGCTAGCTTTTTTCCAGAATTAAAAATCATTAATTAGCATAATTAATACATTAAACTATGCCTAAACACATTATTCATGTTACGGTAAGAGGATCATTTCAGAAAAAGTCAAAAAAAATTATAAAAAATCTGCCACCCGTGGGGTTTGAACCTTCTACCTCCTGCATGGTAATCCTCTTCCTTAACCACTATGCCATACCTTATCGTTGAGAAATTAGCAATAAAACGCTTATAATAGGCAGTTTAGTACTTCAAGACGTGTTGGACTTAGAAAAATTTTCACCAATTTGGAAATAATTTCAAATATCGTCACCAAATCGTTGAAAAATCGTTCGACAAATTTCAGATTATTTGTCGATAATGTAGTTTCAAATATCGCCACAAAATCGTTGAAAAATCGAATTCGAGAAATTTCAGATTACGTGTCGATAATTAAGTTTTAAATATCTTCACAAAATCGTTAAAAAATCGAATTCGAGAAATTTCAGATTATTTGTCGATAATATAGTTTCAAATATCGTCACAAAATCGTTAAAAAATCGAAATCGAGAAATTTCATATTAAGTGTCGATAATATAGTTTCAAATATCTTTACAAAATCGGTAAAAAAACGGATTCGATAAATTTCATATAATCTGTCGATAATATAGTTTTAAATATCTTTACAAAATCGTTAAAAAATCGAATTCGATAAATTTAATATTCTTTGTCGATAATGTAGTTTCAAATATCTGCACAAAATCGGTGGAAAATCGGAATCGATAAATTTAATATTCTTTGTCGATAGTATCGTTAACGAATATCGTCATAAAATCTTAATAATATCGAATTCGATAGTTTTTAGATTTTTTGCCTATGAAGTTGTACCGATAAATCTTTATAATATCGTGAGAACATCTATAGATTTTCAAACGATTTTTTATCGATACGTTACATCTTCCGATATTATCGATCGAGTGTGCCGCTCGGGTTCTTCAAAATTTTTTTTAACGTTTCAAAGGAAAGGATTTCAGAATTTTTTGGAAGCTGAGTAATGAAATGAGAGAAAAAAAACCCTCAATTTTTTGGGTTTAAAAAGCCTTTCATTTTTTACAGCGATTTTTTTGGAATTTATTATTTATTTATTATTTTTCGGAAAAAAAGGTTTCATAATTTTTTGAGAAGAAAAAAAAACAGTTCAAGTAACCTTATCAATTTTTTCTCAAACAAAATTCTCAAATTTTTGAAATGAAAAATCATTTTTCGATTTTTTTTATTTCGGAGAAATATTCATAAAACGAGTTGAAAAAAATCGATCAAGTCATGATGAACAAATAAAACAAAAAAAAAATTGGCAGGATAAAATTTAAAAAAAATTAAATAGTAGGTAGATGAAATTGGAATAAAAAAATTTCACAATACTTGAAAGATACTAATTTTTCTTAATATTTCTAAATCGATTCGAAAAAAAATTGTCAAGAATAATTTTTTTTAATGTGAAAAATCGTTACACCGAATGAGAAAATATTGATTTTTCAAAATATATTTTCTAAATCGAGCAGAAAAAATAGATAAGAATGAAAAAAAAAATAATTAAGCAACAAAAATTTAAAAAAAAGGTAAAAAATGAATTTTTCATCGAAAATTCAATTGATTTTTTTTTCCAATACATATTCCTAAATCTATGTCAAAAAAGAATAGAAATTTAAAAAAAACAACAACAACCATCGAAAACAACTTTTTACTAAAAACGAATTTTTTGTCATAGTGAGAAAAAATTGACGTATTTTTTTCAAAGCTTAGAAAATAATGAAAATGAAAAGAAACAAATCAACAACAATTTTTTTTTAATGTAAAAAATGAAATTTTTGCCATAGTGAGGAAATATATATTTTTTTTCTTTCAATTTTAAATCGAGCCAGAAAAAAGTTTATAGGAATTGTAACGAAACATTAAATGAAAAAAAATTAAAAAAAATTAACGAAACAGAAACAATACATAATAATTTTAAAATAATAAAGCTGTAAAAAATGAAATCGTTATCATATTGGGAAAACATCGATTTTTTTTTCAAATTTCAAAATAGAGTTTAAAAATGATGAATTGATAAGAATGAAAATAAAAAGAAAAAATCGGTGAAAAAATTCTAACACAAAAATGAATTTTTGAACATTTTTTTCTTTTTTTTTAATTTCCAAAGTTTTATAATGTTTGACATTTTGACAAACTGAAAAGTCTTTTGTCCAGAGGGTAGCAAATTGATCAAAAAAAGGCAGGAAATTATTTAAGAATACAATGAACATTTTTAAAACTAATACCTAAAAGTCAGGTATCGTGACAGAATTCTTACAAATGAAAATTAGTACAATTTTTCATCAAAAAAGTAACGAATCAATCAAATAACTACAAATTTTCAAGATTTTTCGATAAATATTAACATTGTTGAAACAATTGATTTTTCAAAAAATTTTCCCTTCACAATTTTCAAACATTTTGTTGAATAGCATATTTTTTTTATTTTATTTTTTTTTTGGAAATTTCGCTCAAACGCCAATAATTCTTAAAATAATGCGGTTTAAAACAACATTAAAAAATTAGAATTGAGCATAATTTTTTTCTTCCATGTTTAATTACCTAATTGATTGAAAAAAAAAACAAAAAAACATTGATCAAACATCATTTTTTTTTTAAGAAATATTATTATCACAGGATTTTTTCAAACACAAATTTATACAACACTGCTGAAAGTTTGCACTCAAATTCTTAACTGAATTTCAAGACTTTTGATTGAAAACTTGAAAACAAAAAAACTGAATTCTTTCATCCAAAATTTTTTTAACACTAAATTTTTTATCGAACTGAGGTCTTTATTCGTGTAATACCTATAAATTTTTGTATTTTCAAAATTCTAGAAAACCATTATAAATAGCCTATAAAAATCATGACGAGATTCTTGAAAAATATCAATTCTAAATAAATTACTTTTGTGAAGTGGAAAAAACTTGAAGATTGAAAGATAGAGAAAAAAAACAAAAATGACGTCAAAAAATGAACAATTTTTCAAACTTATCATCTCCCTGCAGAAAAAGTAGTAAAAATCATACACGATAGTCTAACACAATCACAAAAGGATCGAGTATTTTTTCTTATTTTACGATAGACTTGATTTTTTTTTTCAATTTGAAAATCAAAAAAAAAGTAACCATAACTTGCTTTTGGAGAAAATAGAAACTCTCACCCTCGAATTTCCACCATCGATTAGATTGAATAGCTATTTTTTTCGTTCTGAAAAATCAGCTAGAACTAATCAGTCAAATAGGTACATATGTGATTATTCCTGCTTTCATTATTTCTGAAGCAACGTTCCAAAATAAAAAACAAGTAAAAAATGAACTATGACGACAAAATATTTTTTTCTTCAAATAATAAAATTGGAAAAATAATTCATTTTAAAAATATGTAATTTTTCTGTTTTTTTTTTTTTTTTATGGAAATTAACTGCCACTTTTAATATTTTATTTTGATTAAAATAAACACTCATAAACACTACCCCAATCATACACACAAAAAGACGATTGAATTAGCACATCACTTGGCCAAATTCATTTCAAAAAACTGTGATTTTTCTCATTTATTTTCTAACTCAATAAATGTTGAAAATAATCACAATTTGTCAATATTTGATCAAAACACAAGTAAATTAAAATTTAAAAAATAATTCATCAAAAAACTATTACAACTTCACAAAACACTTCCCTGAATCGCATTTCTTCTTCAAAATCATCACCCTAAAAATTTTTAGAACCCCTCAAATAGAATCTACACACTGACACAGAACTCTGGTAACATCTCAATTCTCCTTTCTTCGCTTCAACACTGCACCAAAGTCACTATTTTCCAAGACCCTTCATTCACCAACGTTTACATACTGTATTAATCGAGCACAGTGCAATTCTGGCGATTATACGACCTCTACCCTTCTTGCATTAGGACAAACGTGCATTAGTCAATTTCACTGAATCGATAACCGCACACAATCGGATGATTAAATTCTTATACATTTCTTCTTACTTACTATAGATAATGCACCCAAGACCACACTCTACTGTTATATTTATCATCTCTTCGCAATACATTAACATTACACAAAACGAAGACGAAGCGACCGTGTAGCTGTAGGAGTGTTAGGACACAGTAGCATGGCAGATTACACAGAAAGGCGAGAAATTGTCATCATAAATACGACGATTAATCCGCACAGCTGAAAAGTTTTTCCCACAGCTTAGAAAGTAGGTAAGGTACTGTATCGATAACGACAAAAGAGAACTTTTACCCAATGTCGGAAATTGTCGTGCGAGTTTCATCGATAAGCTGCTATTTTTTTTACACAATACTGAGTACTTATTATTATACGACGATGATGGAATGGATTGGAATTTACATACCGTTTCCGCGAGATCGACTTCTCTATGTCGTTAATAACAATGTAAACAATTAATTATCTCGGTTCTTTGTGAAAGATGAAAAAAAACTACGACGACAGCGACGACCGGGACAAAGTTTAAATCTGACACGAGCACATACGACGGCCGAATTCTGCTCTTGGTCTACAAATTTCTGATGTAATTAGCCATCGAATTAGATAAATTAGTAAACATATCGTACACAAAAAAATGGAAAAATTTTCCACACTAACCTAAGTAATCCGTGTACAGAGGATCGACGACGACGACGTTTCGAATTTTCACGTGTGCTCCAACTCGAGCTATACATTTCGGAGTTTGCTGTGTACATAAAAATGTACGACCACGAACGCGAAGAGAAAAACTGTCTATAAATTCTATAATTCCATGTAATCCGGCTCGATTCATCGTTTACTCGCTGAATTTTAATTATCGACCATCATTGAACACGAATTTACGATCGTTTCGAAACACCTTTTAGCGTTTAACCAGTTAGAATGACCATTTTCACTGTGTTTGTGTTAAAATATTTACATACGTACGCGATCCATTCATAAATTTAAATTCGACAACGATTACGTTTACGTTAATCCTTTCTAAATGATCATATTTTCGAGAAAAATTACTTCATAATTTCGAAATCGCATGTTAATTAATTATTCAAAAAATAACCTAAGCTCGAAAAGAAACCGAATAATACGAACGAACGGTAGACGCGAAACACGAAAACTAATTAATTAATAATTTAATAATGCAAATGGCTACCGATGGTCAAATTTTTGCACAGATTTAAAAAACACAAGGTATGTCAATTGTCAACTTCCTGGTGGTAGCCAATCACGTCACGTCACGGTTTTTTTATCATTGTTTTGTTTATGCTTATTATTTACATAATTTTATTTTTTTTTTTTTATGTAATAATTTGGTAATTTACGCAAATTACCACTATTTTTAGTATTTTTTCGTAGAAAAATTCGAAAAATAGATCAATTTGAATGACTCGACGAAGTTGATGAATAATCAATCGAAAATTAATTAACGATACGTCAATCAACCGAAAATAACATAGTGTATCGTTAGAAATGTCATTTTAATTCGAATTGTGTTGAATGATTAGATATTAATAATCAAACGAACGCGAGTATGTCCATTATTTTCGAGTATTTAATTAATCGAAGGTATCCACTCGAGATCTTTTGAATAATTTACATAAAATCAAGGTGAAAGAAAATAGCTGATAAGAGTATTGTTCTCTTATCACCTCCGTCAACTCTGACAGATTTGAACAAGAAAAAAACTGCAGAAAACAGGTAGAGGACACCTTTATCCGAGATGAATCGCGATTACAGGTATAATAAAGATGATAAAAACTCACCCCAATATTCCTTTTAGGCTGCTGGGAGTAGATCAATGGTTAGAAAATATTCACAACAAACTATCAATTAATATGATACAAAACGAAGGATACAATGAAACCATCGAATGATTTTTCAACAACACGAAAATAAAAAATAATCAACAACACAAGTAAAGGAATAAAAAGTATAACAACGGTTCGGATTTGAAATCACTCAACGATATTTATGAATTGTGTATTAAAAAAATGTAAAAACCGAACTCCGAAATCAGATTTGGCGCGAAATTCTTGTCGAGTACGCCGAGAACGTTGAAAAACGCACCGATAGTTAAGCCAGTTAGTAAGAAACTGAGTAAAAGAAACGGCTACGGCGGCGGTCAGCGTATGTAGTCAACGTCCGTTTAGTACAGACGAAGTCGAAAATAAAAAAAAGCAAGAAAAAGGACGCAGGGCAAAACGTTGAGAGACGAGTTTCACGCAAAAATAAAATCGTAACACACGCGATTTTTTTTGAAAAATACTACCGAAAGCACCGTACTTGGAAAATATTTATCAACTCGGCTCGAACAATGTAGTAAAAACGATTAGATTAATTTTTTCAAGCTTACGAAAAGCTCGTCTGGTACGAAGAAAACAGCACTACGGGTCCGCGCCGCCGCGTACATAATTACGAAATATATTACTTAAATTCTGTACAAACAAGTCGTCGTGTTAATACACAGCACTAACTTGAAATGTTTCGGACTCCAGACTAAATTAGAAGCACGGACAGGACGTACATTACAAACACAACTCGACACAGCGGTATATCCCCTAGCGTCCTCCTGCTATAGTAATACCTTCTCCTCTCTCGCCACTGCGCCTCGATAGAATTAATTACGGAAAATGAGCGTGTGTAAGTACGACGCGCCGACCAGAGAGGGGGGTTAGTTTTAATTCCATTTTCGATCTCTGTCTAGCATACATAGGAGAGTACAGCTTCGAGGAGGCAAGAGCGAAGAGCCAGGAGCTGCGGACGGCGTGATGATTAGCAAGAGGTGGTACTTTCATCTCCGTACTTCTCATTCTCATTCCCGCCTCCTCCGCTCATATTATTTTTAAGGCGGCGTTTACACGTTTATTTGACCGGCTCGCCGATAGTTAGTGCCCGAGCTAGATGAAATTTGCACTCATTGTTTTACCTTTTCATCTTTCTACACTCTGCAGCGTCGAATTCAGCTTCTCTTTACTAGTTAGAACAGCAACGTCGTCGGTTCTCATCGATGCAACGTTATCTTCTGTTTCGCAGAACTTGGCATAATGAAAATCGAGTAGAATCTTGCCACATATTTTCTATCGAAATTAATTAATCTGTAACAAATGAAAACCACCGTAGTAATAATCGAATATCAATCGTTATCTTATCGTGTAAAATAGTTTAGGAGACTCAGACGACAGTACATAACATACTTGTTCTACATTTTTATACAATAATCATATCGAATATTATCAATTTAGTAATTTCGAGCCAAGCTGAATCTTATACAATTTTAGAACAATTAAACAAAGCGATAATTTCCATTCCACATTAGGATTAATAAATTTTTATTCCATATCAAACCAGCATTAAGAAAGAATTTTCAAACCTTGTTTTATGCGTAAAACCACAACAAGATGTTAGCTCGCTGATAACATGCTGGAAAAAAAAGGATGAACACTATTTACCACATGTTACATTTCTACTACCTTCTACTACTTTCTTATTCCTTCCTCGATAAACAATAAATGACAAAATGTTCATTGGTAAATTGTTTCAAATTAATTTTCCCATTTTATTTATATAAAAAATAGAAATGAAGATGCCACCGCTGGCTCAGCAGAAGAATTCACATCCACGGATTGGATATTCTGCTGGTTTCTTTATCCTCAGCGACCATCTCGAGCTCGACAAACATTGTGTGTTTGATTAATGCTACCTAATGTCGAGCATTTTATAGTGGACTGATACCTAATCGACTAGGATTTTTTTTTTTTTTAATAATGAAATCATCAAGTTGTTGCTACTGCACTATCTACGAATTTGAATTATTCACGTTAAATAAGAGGTTTAAATGAGAAGACACGTTTTTTTCGTAATTTTCCAACATCGCTGCTGGTATTTGAATAAAGATGTTGGTTCTACTATCAAATCAACTAGCTACGAATACTTTGAATCAATGAAAAAGCAAGCTAAACCCTTACATTTCTGGAAATTGACATATCGACATCGAGTGACAAAAAAAAAAAAAAAGTAGGTAAACTAAATCCAAATAAATAGTTCTATTAGAAATGAAAGAAGAGACCACGATTGATTTTTTTTGACGAGTCTAAGTAAGGATGAAAGATGGTACCTAATTAAAAATTTTCGAATCTAACGTTGCTTGTTTCTGCATCTAATATTTCTGATAGGTAATTTGAGTCCGAACTTCTGCAAAGGATTGAAGGATCAGCAGCTCTTCGTCATCGATCAAAATTTGATGATCTCTGTAATTTAAGAAAAACAAAAATGAGATTAATACTGTACAAAAGAGAAAATAAATTTAAAAACAATTACTACGTAACAAGTCATTCATCACTTCATCAGTTCAGGATGGGACACATTAGCTCAATTTTTTTTTCAAAAGGGTAACGAGATGATAATTTTTCAATGTTGAATGTAAGAATTATTTTTTTCTACAAAAAAAATCAAAATTTTCAAATTTTCACTCCAAAAAATTCAAAAATACTCGTAAGATTCTTTCTAAAAAAAAAAAATTATTTCTTTTAAATGAGATTTTTCTTTAAAAAGTTGAAGAAAATTTTTACACCAAATAATGGAAAAATTTTCCAATAAAAAAATGAGAAATTTTTAAACTAAAAAATTGAGAAAATGTTTTACCACGAAAACATCGAGAAATTATTTCAAACCAAAACCCAACCTAAAATATTGAGAAAATTTTTTACTCCAAAAAATTGAGATTTATTTTATTCCAAGAAATTGAAAAAATTTTCATTGAGAAAAATTTATGCTTTACTACAAAAAATCAATAATTTTTCTGTTCCATAAAATTGGAAAATTTTTTATTGAACAAAAATTGATAAACTTTCATCTCAAAAAATTAAAAACATTTTTCATTCCAAAATATTAAAAAAAAAAAAAAAAAAATACTACAAAAAACCGAGTAATTTTTTTGAACCAAGAAATTGTAAACCAAAAATATTGAAAAAAATACTAGGTATAAAAAATCCAGATTTGTTTTAGATATTTCAAAAGATTGGAAAATTTTCAATTTAAATTAAGAACATTTTTTATTCCAAGAAATTGAAAAAAAATTCACTACAAAAAATTGAGAAATTTTTTTAAACCAAGAAATCGTAACCCAAAATATTTAAAAAAAATACTACATAATTATTAATTAATAATTATAAAAAAATCAAGAAATCTTTCATTCTAAAAGATTGGAAAATTCTCAATTTAAAAAAAAATTAAAAAATTTTCGTACTTCAAAGCATTGAACTTGAACACATTATTTTTTTACTCCTAAATTGAGAAAATTTTTTACTCGAAAAAGATTGAGAATTTTTATATTCCAAAAAATTGGAAAAATTTTCCATTGAAACCCCAACAAATTAAGAACAATTTTTTACTTTAAAAATTGATTCCATTTTTCACTTCGAAAAAATGAGAATTTTTTCACTAGCAAAAAATTTTTATTTATTTATTTATTCAAATTCTAACTACAATCTAGAAAGATTTTCTATTTCAAAAAAAAATTAAGACTTTTTTGCTCCAAAAAAACTTATAAACTTTTTTCTACTTGAATTTTTTTGCGTCAAAATAGTTATCGAGATCTTTTTCTCACCCATTACAAAATTTTTTTAAACATTTTTCATTAAAAGAAAAATTTTGAGTAGGTAAAAAATTTTTGGCTACAAAAAATAAAAAAATTTTCAAACCGAAAAATAAGGGGAATTTGTCACACCAAAAAATCGAGAAAATTTTAACCCAAAAAAATTAAGAAAATTTTTTATTCCAAAAAATTGAGAAATTTTCCATTTGAAAAAAAACATGAAAAATTATCCAAACTTCAAAAAAATAAGAAAATATTATTATTTCATCCCCAAAATTAATATTAAAAATAATTGAGTATCAAGTAATTTTTGCAATAAAAATTAAAAATTTTATCATTTTTTTTTGTTTTTCTTTTTGAACAAAAATTTTTTGAAGTAGAAATTTTTTAATGAGAATTCTTCCAATTTTTTGAAATGAAAAAATTCTCGATCTCTTAGAGTAAAAAATTGTGTCATTTAAATTTTTCTCGATTTCTTGAAGAAGTAATTTTTTTAAATTTTTCGTATTGAAAGAAATTATTAAGTTTTGGATCAAAAAATTTTAAAATCGTTTTGAAATAAAAAAGTTCTTGATTTTTTGAAATAAAAAATTTCCCAGATTCTCCCTCCACCCCCCCCCCCCCCCAAAAAAAGAAATAATTTTTTATCAGAAAAATTTTGCGATTTTTTTTGTCTGAAGAAAATTAAAATTTTATGAGATTTTTTGAAAAAAATATACCACTATTATTTTTTGTTACAAACAATTTTTTTCAAGAAAATTGAGACAATAAAAATTAAGATTTTTTCATCAAGAAAACAAAAGATTTTTCATCAAACACCCAACAAAATAAGAACATTTTTCATCTTTTGCTCCAAAAAACTGAGAAAAAATGAAATTTTAATAAATAAGTACATGCTGATTATATCAGTGTAGTCTCCAATGAAAATAAATAAAAATAAAATTGTCAAAGTTGCTACAGATTTTTAAATTAAATTCTATCTGAAACATGAGTAGGTAAATGTCTACTTTTAAAATACCTAATAATTTAAATCTCGGAGGTATATCTTTTCTATTTAAAAAAAATGCTTCAACTGAAGAATCCTACTTCGAAACTAAAACTCGATCGGTTATTTTCCTATAGATAGGTAATTCATATTCTAAAAAATCATATCTAATGATTTATGTTCATTTATAATTCCTTCGAATGGTTTTCCCAATATTCTCGTGTCATCTGACCTCTCTCGGACGTTCCCAAAATTGCTTATCTTTCACCGTCATCTAATAACATTTTCCAATCCTCCAGTTACTATAGTATTTGCCTATATCTCACCGATTCCTCTAGCTTCTCTTCTCTGCAGCGACAGCATAAATCACAGCATCTCTCGCGCTCATTAGCATCATGTAAACGCAACCTCGAGTCTTAGGCTATGTCTTTGATTACATTAGCTTTAGCCAAAGAAGAAGAAGAAGAAGGGGCAAAACAATACGTATGACCAAACTGCGATGTATCTGATTTAGGGTCCACTTTTGCTCACTCTGTTCTTCTCTCGCCTTCCACCTCCGCCACTATCCCCTTATAACCTGCAATCTCCATCGTTGCACATCATCTCATTATGCACATAATAAGAACCAGAATGTAAACCTCGAGTTCGCGTCCAATCACAGGCTTAAAATTATATCATTGTTCTTAAGAATGGTACAAGCCACTCCCATAATGTTATCGTACCTACCTGTGTATATACAAGTACACACAGTATACCTCACTCTTCCCACCAGGTATAGGAACTATGTGCTGCGTTGTTTTAATACTCGTACTTACAACCAGCGCAATTATACATTCATTATGTCGACTGAATGTGCAGTGCAGGGGCAAAGCAGCGAAATCCTAAAGCAGCGTTTAAATTAGCCGTATCTTTGACTTTGAAATTTTCGTACCAGCGTGATGAATTAATTAAAATCGCTTACTCCGCCGCCGAGCGAGCGAGCTGAGCGCGGATATATTTAAATTTTTCATCTCATGTATATTATATCAACGACAACAACGACGACGACGACGACAACAACAACATCGACGACTTCGGCGTTGCTGAAGGCGATCGAAATTCAACGTTGATTTATTAACACGACGAAGATCGCGTCTTCGGAATAAATTATCGCCATATATACCTATAACCGAGTATAAGTATTATGATACAGTTGCCCAATTTATGGTTAGAAATTTTTATTTCCAATGGATGATCCAATAAATTCATCTGTGGTATGGAGTCCAGCGATTGGGAAACTGTCTTAATTATGGACAGAAGTTGAGATTTTTTCAATTAAGATTCGAGATTGTGTAATCGCATGATACTTGAAGTATGGTGATCGGATGAGGCAAGTTTGAAGGCCTGTTGGTGAAGAAGTTATGCAAAGGGGCTGCTTGAATTCAAAAATTCAGCCAAGTATTTTGTTCGAAATTCGAATCTTCGTGATTTGGCTTTCAATTTCAATTTTCTTCTTTTCGTATCCTCCAGGTATTTTTTCAATTTCTTTTTCATTGAAAACATGTTCTCAGTAAGAGCGCAGTGAAATTCTCTTGATATTTTGAATAGTTCTTTTAGAAAAATTCTTTCATAATAAATTTCTTTCAAAAAAAAAAAAAAAAAATCTGCTGAAAAAAATAAATTTCAAAAAAATGTCCTTCGACAAATTTCTTCAAGTACCTATAAAAATTCTGGAGGAGAAATGAAAATTTTTCACTGAAAAATTATCCTGGAAACATCTCGTTGTAGAACAAAATTATTTTCAAGAAATTATTGCAAGAAATGTTTTTACGAAAAATGTTGAACACCCCTCCCCCCTTCTCTAAATCACAAAAGACACAAGAAATCGTCCCCTTCTTTGAAAATTTTTTTTATACCTTCTGAAAAAATGATAAGAAGCTATTCAAATAATTTTTCGTATAGGTAGATGATTTATTTTACTTCAGATTTTCTTATGAAAATTTCCACCTTTTGAATTTTAGAACAATTCCTCAGAAACTTTCTAAAAATGCTTTTGAAAAGGTTTCTTCAATTTTTTCTCAGTTTCTTCAAAAAATTTGTTTAGTTAGTTAGTTGAAAAAATTGAAATTTTTCCATTGAAAATTCTAGCAGAAAAAATCTATTTCACGAGGAAAATTTTCTTCATTACATTTTTCAAAAACTCATGTAAAACACTTTTAATAAAAGAGTGGATTTCTCTGTTGAAAAAATTCTCGCGATTTTTTTTAAATCTCTAATAATTATTTTTCTTTAGATTTTTTCTGATGTAAAGAATTCCCCTTTAAAATTTTTGGAAAAATTCTGAAAAAAATTTCTCTTCGCTTTTCAGGGTAAAAATCTTCTATTTTCTTTTCAGTAGAGGTGATTTAATCAAAATAAGTAATTAAGTAAGTACTTCAAAAATGTGAATTAATTAAAATGTAATAAGTACTTCCTTCACTTGAAACATTGAAAGTAGGTATGTAATCGAAATGAAGGAGGCAAAAAAATACACAAGAGGAAATCGAAAGCTAGCAGCGAAATTCTATGTGTTACCCCCCTTCCCGTCCAACGATTTATCTTGCGAAAAATGTTTACAACTTTCCGTAAGAATCATTTTTTTTCTTCTAATATTTTACAAAAATTTAATTTTTTCAAATATAGATAAAATTTTTGCAAGTCGATAATAATATTTGTATTGAAGTAAATATTTTTAAAATAAAAAAATGTTATTAACGAAATATTTCTCAAAAACTTCACAAAAGTTTTATTTTGAAAATTTTTTCAAAAAGGCAAAACTTTAAGTTTTTAATTTCCAAAAAATATCCATTCATCTTTTTTTTTAAAAATCATTTACAACTACCTAGGTTTTTTTTTTTTTTTTTTAATACAAATTTTTACCAAACGTCTTGTGATTTGAAAAAGTATTTGGGTAAGGATATTTTTTTGTTCATTTTATCAACTTTAGAAAAATTACCTGAGATCCCTTTCTTAAAATAACATTTTTAACTTTAATAATAAAAAATATACCATTTCTTTAAAAATCCAGGCTTTGAGAAATTTTACCCTCTTCCACCCCCCCCCCCCCCCCCGCCCAAAATAAAAGGTCTAAATACAATTATTTTTCTTCTTCCAATATTCTGATTATTATGTTCTTTTTTCATCCATTTCCATCACTTATACTTCTAATTCCACTAGTTTTCATTCTTATAATTTTATTTCTTCAACTTCTTTCGAATTTCCTGCTTACTTGAAGTAGATTTTTTTTTAATGGAAAAATATTCGACTTTTTGTTGTAAAAAATTGTCTACCTATACATATTACCTATTAGGTATTTATTGGAGACACTTTCAAATTTTTTTCTAATCGAAAATTTAAAAAAAATTTGGAATAAAACAATGCTCGATTTTTTGGAGTAAATTTTTTTTCATATTATGCATTTTCTTGGAGTAAAAATGTTTTCAATTCTTTTTGATCGAAAATTTCTAAATTTTTTTGAAACAAAAAAATGCTTGAGTGGAAAATTTTTACAGGCATTTTATTAAAGTAAAACATTTTTCATTTTTGTAAAAAGGAAATTTTTTAGATTGACAAAATTATTCTAGATTTTTTGGAGTAAAAATTTTCCCAGTTTTTTTTTTTTTTTGTAGAGAACAATTTTTTGATTTTTTGTAGTAAAAAAGTTCTCAATTTCTTTGGAATAAAGCATTCTTCATTTTCTGTTATACCTAATGGAAAATTTTCTTAATATTTCAGAATACGAAAGTTCTCAATTTTCTTGTGGTGAAAAATTATTCATTCAAAAGGATAGAAGAAAATTTCTCAATTTATTTGAAATAGAGAAATTTCGATTTTTGAAGCCAAAAATTGTCTCAATTTTTCGAGAAAAAACAACAATAGGTATTAATTTCCCAGAGAAAAAAATCTCAATTTTTCCCAATCATTTATGTGTTTTTTTTTCATTTACTCAATTTTTTTCATTTTTCTACATTTCAAAGAGTTTATTCGTTTTTTCACTCCATCAGTTATTTTTCTTTTCCTCTATTTTCCCAATTCTTCCATTTCGTCAATTTTGCCATTTTTTCGATGCTTCTTTTTTTCCTGAAATTTTTCCATTTCTTCTGATCCATTCAATTCGTTATATTTTTTGTATATCCATTTTCTCGATTCCTTCCATTTTGCTGGTTTTTCTTAATTCTTCCAGTTTTTCTGCACCATTCAGCTCTTCACATCATTTTTTTAAAAATCCACTTTCTCTGGTTTTTCCTTTCTTATACTTTTCTCATTTCTCATTTTTTTTTCTTTTCTGGTTCAGCTATTTTTTTTTTTTACTTCATTTTGCCCATTTCTTTTACTTTCTAACTTCCTCAATTCTTGTATTTTTGCAATTTTGCCATAATTCTTTATCTAATTTTTCATTTCTTTTGTTCTTCCATTTCTACTACTTCATACAAGTTCGTCAACATTTTTCTACTTTTTTATTTCTTCCTTCAATTTTTTAGTTCTATACCCACTCCTTGACTTCTTTGATTCTTTTACTTTTTCCACAACTTTCATTCTTCTGCTTCTCCTAATTCTTTCATCAATTTATTTCCTAATTGCTGTTGATTCAACTTATTGCTGTCATTACTCAATTGCTTTACCTCTTCCACTCGTGAAAATATGCATCGAAAGACAGGTACCTAAATATAGGTCGATCTTATTTGAATAAACAAACACGCTTCAGATCGGTAAGTATTCTGTCTTCAGCTTCGGTTACGTCACCCAAATCCCAACCAAACACGACCCGAAAAACGCGTACATTTCAAACATAGTATATTATACTCACCGTAAGAAAGCAAAAGAAGAAATATCTCTCTCAAAAGCATATCTAATATAGAGAGCTGGATCCATTAATTTGTTGGAAAATACTCCCTTGAAAATACCGGTGTCACCGTTGGCCTGGCAGATCGTTCCGACGTTCAGTTCGGTCGTCGGTCGTCGGTTAATCTCATTAGAATAACATTAAGCCTTCGCCGAGGAGTTGGAAGCACCAGAGGGAGCGGCGGTGCGGCGGTGTGCGGAGGCTGACATTCGGCATCGATTTTTATTAAACTTTCCTCTGATTTTAATCTGTATGTTGTGTACACGCGGAGCTTCAAAAAAAAAAAAAAAAAAAAAACAGATGACATAGCAATCGATTAGAACAATAGATGGTCGAGTGAGACAGAAGGCTATACGTTGCCTTCTAACTACGACGTAAAATTTTTAATTCTTTTATTATGCAAATAACTCGCTATATGTAAGTTGTAGCGTTAAGTACTAGTGGCCTGAAGGGCTGAAGGGTGAACAGCGAGCTTATAAGGGACGAACAGATGCGTCGTGTTCTATATGCCCTACACTGGTTGTAACCTTTAAAAATAAAGTACACCCTCTTGGTTCACCTCCTCCCTTCGCCCACCACCACCTTTGCAGCTTCTTTGTGTAACTAAATAAGCGTGAAAATGTAACTACTAACATAGTTACATGGTTCACGTTTACCCTGCTTTGCCGCTTTCCATCTCTGTTGCCCATATTATATGGCCCAATCCGGCAAGCCACCCCCGCCCCAAACCCCCCTAGAATCTCCTTTCTATTACCATAAATTGATTGACCGTTTATTGGTTTCTTTGATTGATGCGTTTCATTTGTCGCAAGCACTAATTTCTGACAAATTAAGAGGGAGGTCCCTCAACTCTCCCCTGCTCGTTCTAGGATTACAAGTGAACCGTCATCCTGATAGTATTGTGGAAACAAATATTTTCTCGGATAGTTTACTGGACTTTGCGAAGGGTCCATTGTCCACTGGGATAATCAGACCTTTTTTGGATCGGCTATGTCAAAGGTTTGATTCGATTAATTACCAATTCGGTTAACTTTTCGCCAACTTGTGTCTATAATCAACGAATTGCTGGATCAATGAGTCACCCTTTTGCACTTTAAACTGTGTACTGGAATACTTAGAGTTACATACAAAGAAAAGTGATTGAATTAAACAAATTTCTAAAAAAGGTATTTTGGATTTATTTAGTAGAAAAAAGTACATATAAAAATTTCGTTTTCATCAGATTCCTGTCTCAGCCCCATCGAACCCTTTTTTTTGAAATTATTTCAGCAATACCTACTCAGTTTTACAGGGGAATACACTAAGAAATAAAATATTCTACATTTGATTTCCTGCAACTTTGTCCTCATACATTTTTCTGTATGAAGCACAGGTGTGGTGCTGTGGAGCCCTGAAGGTGAAGCTTGTTATTGTACTACCTGCGAGTATTCATTATCGTCAGGCCAGTAGAGAGAGGGGTAAAGGGGGGACAAGTTACCCTAGACCCGGAGTTTTGGCGAGAAAATTGGTTTGAATTTAATAATATGTTTTCCAAATTTTAGCAACGAGTGTCTAACAAAAAAATTTACTACGAAAAAAAATTTCAAAAATGTTCAACATTGAAAAAATATACAATTTATTGCCAAATTGAAATTTTGAAAATTTTGCAAAAAGTCATTATTTTTACGAAAAATTTCAAATCAGTAAAAAATGTTCAATTTGTAAACAAAAAAAATGATTTTTTTATTTCACGTCATAAAATATTTGAATTTATCCAATAAAGTTTTTGTTTCAAAAGTCCCCCCCCCCCCCCCATTTTTAAAAAATTATTTTCAAGCATTTTTTATTCAATTTTTCATGGAATTTTTCCAGAATTAAGTACCTACATATCAGTTTTCTAAAAATTGAAAATTAAAAAAAAATTGAACTTTTAACAGATTTATGTTCTGTTAACTATACTTGCGAAGTGCTAAATTGAAAAATTTTCCCATTCCAAAAAATATTTGAATTCTGCAAAAATTACAAATTTTACACAATGTTTGGAATTTTCAAATTCTAAGTATAAAAATAGGTATTCAACTTTGAAAAAAATGTCCTATTTAAAATTTTCAATTATTTCTTTTTTTCAATTTTACAAAAAAATTTCAACTGTGAAAAAATTAGGTGGGTCATGTATTTATTATTTTTACAAAAATTCACTACCTAATTTTTTCGATAGAACTTTCCCTCAGCTGCCCAAGACCCCTCAAATTTTGAAAAACGTTGACAAAGACAACAATATAATGTGACATAATTTATCGTTCGTTTTTTGATTAGGGTTTTCTAACGCCTCCTCCTAGCTCCAGACTCTTGTAATGGCTTCAGTACGAGGCAACATTTCTGTTTTAATTTTTTTTAAACAAAAAATATGTTTTTTTTAATTGCCTACAAAAATTTTTAATTTTGCAAAATATTTAATTAGGTACTTGGTTTTATAAATTTTTTCAGTACTTCAATTTTATAAAAATAATTTTATTTACAAAATTATCAAAATTTATAAATATTTTTAATTCATTGAAAATCTACTACCTCTGAGTTTGTTTTGCCAAAACTGGGAGCCGGCGCCTTCATTTCGACTGTTTTTTGTCAAGTCAGGTACCCACATAGATACTTAATATTCAAAATTGGAGGGGAGGGAGGGGTCTAATCGAAATTGTTGTAATGACTGAAATTATTCCTTGGACTTCAGGCTACAACTTTTGTTTGAAATTTTTTTTAATTGTACTTCTCCCGCCCACTCTGATTTCGCTGAACACTCTGGAAATAATTATTCAAAATTAGAGGAGTGAAGGGGCGGGAGGGTTCAATTGAAAAAATTTCCCAACAAAAGTAGTAGATTCTAGATTGAGGTGCTAAAAATAATTTTGGATAATATAAAAATTTCGATTGCACTCTTACCTCTTCTTCGATTTCACATAATAGTATTATGTAGACACTTTTTCAAAATTGGGGGAGGGGTCCAACTGCAAAAATTTTCAAACAAAAGTTGTAGATTATGGTCCTAGAAATAATTTTTGTTCTGATAAAATGTTCGATTAGACCCTTTCCTCCCTTCTAATTTTGCATAATACGACTTCAACTCTCATATATTATTAAAAAGTGGAGGAATTAAGGGTTCAATTGAAAAAATTTTCGAACAAAACTTGTAGCCTAAAGTCCTAGAAATAATTTTACTTATCACAAAAATTTCTATTGGACCCCTCCCTCCCCTCCAATTTTGAATATCAAGTATCTACACTGTTCCCGACTCGACAAAAAACAGTCGAAATGTTGGCCAGCTTCCGATTTTGACCGAACAAACTAGAAGGTTTAGTGAAAATCTTGACTTGGATGAAATGTGAGATTTATTGAAATATTGCAACATTTAAAAATTTTCCCTATTTCTAAAAATTTTTACAAAAAATTTGGAATTACCGAATTCTTTAAAAATGTTCAACTTGAAAAAATGTCTAATTTACCTGTTGACATTTTTTTTTTCAATTTTGCAAAAAAAATTTACTCTCGAAAAAATTTTTAGTTTATAAAAAAATGTTCAATATATTTTACAATTTTTTTACCATTTTTATTTTTTATTTCAAAAAAATGTCTTAATTGACAAAATTTATCAATTCTGTAAAAATTTTCCACGTAAATTACCATTTATATGGATCACCTAGTTTTATAATTCTTCTACGCCACTTCTCCTCATCTCGATAACAATCGAATCTCTCGAAAATCACTGCACTTTTGAACGTTGGCAAACAATAATTCATACATTTCCGGAGAACTGGGCCGAAATAAAGAACTGCATGGACGAAGAGATGAAATCAACCTATCTATAGAATCCATCTGATGTGGTCCTCTCCACCTCGCCTGCCTTTCCATCCGGGTACGAATTGTTTTCGAATTTCGCGTATGTACCTACATCGAAAGATAGATAAACTCTCTCTCTGTGTCTCTTTCTCCTGGTCGAAAAACAAAACAAACCTCGATGTTTGGAAGACAAAAGAAATTAAATGCGTAGACTGCAGCGAAACAATACTCGATGAATAAATGCCCATAACGAGATAACATTTCATTTCGTACAAATATATATGTATAACACCCCGAATATAGGAGAGGTTCAAGTTGTGCATTGTTAATTACAGGGCCAGGGTAACGAGCTGAGTAGAAAAAAGGTAAGTAGAGCCACCCTTGGTGAACCCTTCTCGGGCGCTGCCACCTTCGTAAATCGCAGGCTCGTTCATAGGAGCACGTATGAGGTATATGAACCACCTAGTAGCCAGTTCTTACGTTAAATATAAATTTGGACGAACCTTGACACATTTTACAAGAGATAGAACCGGATTTCGGGATAATTTTTTGACCATAGACGACGCGGCCACTGCCTCAGACATAAATACTCTTTTGTACATTGGGAGATATTTTTCATCCGCGAGTATTGTTTTTTTTTTTCGCGACGTCCGATGCGATGTTCAGCGAACCGGCAGAAATGAATAAAGAAGCGGAATATACAAGAGTGCAAAAAAAAACGTAAACATTTGGGATATTTTGGCTTTGCCTGGCGTCGTAGTTGTCGTTGTTGTGTCTTCGTGGTAACGACGCGTAAATTTACATATCCTTCCTACTACTGGTTGCTCCTACTTTGACCACCACCGCCGCAGCCACTGTACTGGTCAACTCCAGTGAGCTGAACGGAGACCGAGCTATAGGTGAAATATATGCAAAATATATGCAAATCCGACGGAGAAAAACTAAAGGCGGGAATTTCCGCGAGCCGGCGTATCTCGATTGTACCGCCCACCGGTACTTTTAATATGTATACGCGCCAAAGCGAATTCAAAATTCTAGACGTCTCCGACCAAGCAACCCTTTGTACCCGTGAACTTTGATACCAGCCAAATTTGCAGGTCTGAGTGGTGGTGCTAATAATCTCTGTTTCAAGTTTTCTACACTCGTTCGTCTCGGTCTGTGCTTCGTCGTGGTAGGACCAAAAAAATTTACATTGAATATGAGCTCAGGATCATTTTTTTTTGTTGGACGCGAGATAGGTAATTTAAAAAGAGTTTAGTATGGTCAAAGTGACTCCTTATGCGCACAAAAGTTTGTTTTTAAACAAAATTTTCAAAAATAAAAAATTGGAAAAATTCTTTCCAAAAATACTACTTAGTCAAGAAAATCATTTTGAGAAGGATTTGGCCCAAAAAAATCCTTATGAAATTCCTAGACAAGAATTAAAAATTTTCTCACTAAAAGGATTTATTAGAAAAAATCTCAGACTTTTTTGAAAATTTTTTCAATTTCTGATTTTTTTGAAATTTTGAAAAAAAAATTCAAATTCAATGAAAAGATTTTAGAAAAAATTCTTTCATCGAAAATTTCTTTAAAAATATACAGAAAAATATTATTTTCAAAAAATAGGTAAATAAAAAAAAAATTTTAAACTCAAAAAATACTCCATATTTGAAATTTTTACATTAAAAAATTGTTCAAGAAAAAATCTCATTGCAGAATAAAAAAAACAAGGCTAATTATTGTAGAAAAAATGTCATGAAAAAAATTTTGTTTTAAAAACATCTCTCATAATTATTTTTTTCAATTGTAAAAAAATATTATTCAAGTATTTAAAAAAAATATATATCCATTACATTTCTGATAAAAATTGAAAAAAAACTCAAAACATTCTCAATTAAATTTCTGATAAAAATTAAAATTTTCGTTTTAAAAAATTGTTCAAGATAAAATTTCATTGCAGAATAAAAAAAAAATCTTCAAGAAACGATCTCATTGCAGAATAAAATTACCTATTTTGGAAAAAATTCGTGAGAAGAATTTTGTTTTAAAAAAGTCTCTTATAATTTTTTTTTTAATTTCCAAAAAATATTAGGTACTTATTTCCAAAAAACAACTCAAAAAATTCTCCACTAAATTTCTGATAAAAATTGAAATTTTCATATTAAAAAAATTCTTTAAGAAAAATCTAATTGCAGAATAAAATTATTTTGAAAAAAAATTCGCGAAAATTTGTTTAAAAAAATTCTCTCAAAGAAAATTTCTTCAAAACATTGCACCAAAATATTATTTCAATTCAATTAAAAAAAAAAAATTAAAAAAAAAAAAGACAATAACAACATAAAATTCCGGGGAAAAATTATAAAATTTTCAGTGAAAAATTTTCCCAGAAAAAAATCTCATTGGTAGTATAAAAATTACAATTATTTTGGGAGGAACATGTAAGTTTTTTTTTTGCCAAAATTTATGAAATAAATATTTTATATCACAAAAATTTGAAAAGTATTACCAGAAAATTCAGAATTGTTTTCTAAAAAAAAAAAAATTGAGTGTGCTAAACCTCACTTTAGTTGATAAATTCTTCAGTTTGGATTATTCAATAATTTTTAGATTTTTGATAATTTTATCAAATTTGGAATAATTAATAAATCAGCCAAATCTTCTGATTCACAATTTTTTTTCGATTTCATTGAATTTATGATTTGTTTAAACAATTTTCAATTTCGATCATTCTATGAATTTTTCAATTTTGATGATTCGATCAAATTTGTGAATTTCGATTTTACAAGTTTCCCTCTTTCAAAATTTTTATAACGCTTTTAAGCGTTTTATTTTTTTCATTTACAAAAAAAGCATATTTCAAATTTTTTACACCCCTTTATACCGTTTGGAACTTGTTAGGTTTATGTGAAAAAAGTTGATCGCAAAAATCTTTATTTGATGGGTTTCCTTTCAAGGGGTCCTCTTTTTTTTTAATTTTCCATAAAATAAATTCAAGTTTTGAAATTTTTTTATAAAACTCGTGCCTTCGTTAAAGTGAGGTTATTTTTTTATATTGTTTTCCTTCCTCTTGCCCTTGTACCCTTCTATACACTTCAAGTTGATATTTTTTGAATAATGGACGGGTCTGTGCGGTGTATGCATATGGAAATTTGAATATTATTGAAACTCGAAAGGGAGCAATAGAGAAGATTGTAATCGTCGAACGAATCCGCCTAATTTATTCCAAGTGCCATTTTATTTTCATTCGAAAATTAACCATCATTCATCCAACCACGAGCTCTTGCTTCTGCTACATACTTGTGTGTATTTTAGCCTCGAAAATAATACAAAAAGAACCACCTATGTAGCAGAGGAAAAACAATACGAAGACGAAAACGAAAAGCCAGTTCGCTAAAACGGATAAAACTTTTTACTTAAATATATGTATGAAAAAAGAATGGGACCGCGACGACGAGTTAAACTCTTATTAGATTTGCGTTTAAAATTCATCAACGACCTGGTAAAATGCTCGTTCGTCGATAAAAATAAATCGCCGTTCGGTTCGAACTTCGTAGTTTCTGAGTTCAAGACGCAACTAGAAAAAAAGCAGGGAAAAAATTGGAAAAAGTTTTATCGAGTAAGAATTTTCTCAATATTTTGGGTATCGTATTCGCATACGAGTGTAAATATGCTATAAAACGATTTATAAAGATTGAACCCTGTCCCTTTACTCAGAGAATGGGATATAGAGGCAATGTGAGGTGGCCTAGCGGGGTCACGCTCATTTTAAATATTTTTTTTGAACGCGTGACATGTGACAAACACAATTTGGACGTTCATTTCGTTGACGTAGCTACTTTCAACGTTTCATTTCTTCTGAAATGGAATGAGAGAAATTTTTGGAAAATTAGCCTCCAAGAGGGAAAAAATCTGAAGAAAAATAATTAAAAATTTTTAAAAAATGGTGAGAATTTTTTCTGATCTTCTATTCATTGCAAGACAGAGATTTGAAAAAAGTTCTCTCTTTAATTTTTTGAAAGAATTTTAAAAAGAGAAATTTTCTCACAAATGAGATGTTTTCAGATAAAATTTTTCTAATTTTTTTTCTTGAAAAAATTGAAAAAAAAATTTCAAGATATTTGAAAATTTTTGAAAACATTTCAATAAGAGGAAAAACGGAAATCTGAAGAAAAATGAGGGATTTGGATACTTCATTTGAAAAATTATTTTAACAAATTTTTCTCACGAGTTTTTTGGGGGAAAATCACAAAATTGCTGCCAATTTTTTTTCAATTTTTTCAATTTTCCAGAATACGAAAATTATTCAATTCGGTGGCAAAAAATCTTTTTGATTTTCTCAGAGAAAAAAATATTTTAATTTTTTGGAAAAAAAAATTCCGAATTTTCATGGATACAAAACAGTGCTTAGATAGGTATTTCAGTTTTTTGGAGTTGGCTTTAAAAAGTTTCTCATTTTCATTTCTTTAAAGCAAAGATGTATAGGTAGGTTAAGAAAATTCCAATTTTCAAAAAATGAGAAATTGCATTTAATCAATGACAAAGGCTATCATTTGGTCCAATGCAAAATCCTACCCTTACTGAATTTGAGAAAATTTTTATTTTCAGTAAATTTCAAAAACTCTCATTTTTTGAAAATTATTGAAAATAATATTTTTTTAAATTCCATCGGAGGAGGATTTTGCATTGGATCTCATGATATCTTTTTACATTAAATGCAATTTCTGATTTTTCAAAAATTAATGAAAATAATTTTTTTTTTTTACAAAATTGATGATTTTAAAAATTCCATCAGAGGATGAGGATTTAGCATTGGATCTTATGGTAGCTTTTTTCATTGATTAAATACAATTTTGCAAAAACTCTAATTTTTTGAAAATTATTCAAAATAATTTTTTTTATTCCATCAGAGGAGGATTTTGCATTGGATTATAAGGTAGCTTTTTTATTGATTATAAATGCAATTTTGCAAAAACTCAGTTTTTGAAAATTACTAAAAATGAAATTTTTTGAGAATTCCATCAGAGTTTATAAATGGGAAATATTGATTAAGGCCAAAAAAATTGATCGACTTAGTTACCTATATCTACATTCAAAAAGTAATTAAATTTTTGAAACAAATTGAAAATTTTTATCAATTACTTAATTAAAATTTAAAAATTTGAGCTTACTTTGAAAAAAAAATTAATTTGTAAAAAATGTATTTTTAGAATCGAAAAATTTTAACGATTTATCGAAATTGGAAAAAAATACCTAATGAATGGTCGATTAATCGAAATTGAACAACATTTTGATTTATCAAAATCAAAAAATTTGATCGTTTCAAAAAAAAATTTAAAAAATTATAGAATTCTCGAAACCTCAATTCCTCGCCTCTCTCCCAACAGTTCAATCGAAAAGATCACTTACCTGGCAAAAATGCACTCTCCGCAATCACGAAAAATGCCACAACCACACGAACACATCCGCAGCCGGGATCACCTTCCTGATCGAGGACCACAAATCATCTCCCACCAGCCCATTCTCTGCACTTCTCTCTGGCCAATGGCGAATCCGCTATCTAATGAGATTCTCTACGCGGGCAACATGGAAAAAAGGTAAATACATAAAAAATGTCACCATAGTGATTGCTTTCTTACCAATTATTATAATTACCGGAATGGCCGGGGCTGTGTACAGGCCTGTATTATCATAATGCCGCCACATAATAGGTTACTTATTATTCCGTTAGTGTCCATTTGGTCATTAAGAGGAAAAAATAACCGCAGAAGTTGTGTGGCTTGCAAATCATTCGCAAATTGTCAGTCAACTTATCACCGGCCGAGTCGGCCTGTCTTCGCAATCCAACTCATTCCGTCAGATTCAGCGCGACCTGCAGCCATATTTGAAAACCTGAGCGAAAAGAAGAGAGAAAAAAAAACGTACTCATTTAAAATCTTCGCAGATTCTCGTTAAATATACGTACATATATAAAAAGAACGAGTAATAAAAAAAATAGCATAAAAGTATCCGACGAATATGTAATATTTTTCTATTCTACGATCTGTTTTTTTTCCCTTACTCAGTCTCTTCACTTGCATTTGTGTACAGACTGATTTCTTTACCAAATCCGCAAATACACTTCGGACTTCTTCGGCTATGTTCGGCTTCATTATTATCAGAATTTTTTTACAAGTCCAGTGCTACATAAATACTTTATATCCAAAATTGGAGGGGAGGGAGGGATCCAATTGAAATTTTTGTCATAACCAAAAGTATTCGTTGAACTTCAAGCTACAACTTTTGTTTGAAAATTTTTTCAATCGGGCCCCTTACCTCCCCTCCAGTTTTAAATAATGTATTTTGAATAAGTATGAATAAGTCATATTACTCAGAATTGGTGGGGAAGGAGGGGTTCGATTGAAATTTTTGTTATGACCAAAATTATTCCTAGGACTTCAAGCTACAACTTTTGTTTGAGCATTTTTTCAATCGGGCCCTTTACCTCACCCCTGTTTTTAATAATGTGTTTTGAATAAGTTGGATTATTCAAAATTGGAGGGGAGGGAGGGGTCCAATCGAAATTTTCGTCATAACCAAAACTACTCCTAGATCTCCAAGCTACAACTTTGGTTCGAAAATGTTTTCAATTGAGCCCCTCTCTCTCCACTGATTTTGCATGTCACTCCCAAAATACTAATGAAAAATTATAAAGGGGAGGCGGAAGGGCCCAATTGAAAAATTTTTGCAACTAAGTTGCACCATGAAATTCTAGCAATAATTTTGATTATGACGAAAATTTCGATTGGACCCCTCCCTCCCCTCCAATTTTGAATAATCCAACTTATTCAAAACACATTATTAAAAACAGTGGTGAGGTAAAGGGCCCGATTGAAAAAATGTTTAAACAAAAGTTGTAGCTTGAAGTCCTAGGAATAATTTTGGTCATAACAAAAATTTCAATCGAACCCCTCCTTCCCCACCAATTTTGAGTAATATGACTTATTCATACTTATTCAAAATATATTATTTAAAACTGGAGGGGAGGTAAGGGGCTCGATTGAAAAAATTTTCAAACAAAAGTTGTAGCTTGAAGTTCAACGAATACTTTTGGTTATGACAAAAATTTCAATTGGATCCCTCCCTCCCTCCAATTTTGGATATAAAGTATTTATGTAGCACAGGACTTGGTAAAAAATATTGATAATACTGAAAAACTCGAACATAGCCGAAAGTCCGAAGTGTACTTGCGGATTTGGTAAAGAAATCAGTCTGCACACATATGCAAGTTTCTCAGCTTGTGTTTCGTTTCGATGTGCCCCCGCTTTTATTATTTATAATCCTAGTCAAATTACGATCAGTATAACGGTCAAATTGGTTAATATTTTTGTATACGTAGGTTAGCACCCCTCTTCGTACATTATACCCGAGCTTACTGACATTTTTATTCAAAAGCAACAATAACCGGAGCAGATCGACGATTCATCTTTTACCATAATGAATTCACAGCTCACAGAGGCACTGTCGAAAAACGCCAAGCTGAGCCCTTGTTTCTCCCTTTTTACGAATTGTTGACTCGCGATACATGTGAAATAATTTCAATACAGCCAGGTTGCTCTTCATCTCGATTATTTATTCTTCGTATACCGACGAACAAATATTCTCGAAAATTATCCGCCTACGTTCGAAGACTACGAATAAAAAAAAATCAATATTACGCGACATCGACATTGTTGTCGTCGTCGCTACAGACGCATCGTCTCGCTCGCCCAATGCACCCGAGAAAGGTTATACTTCAATACTTCTGTCTTATTTTACCAAACACATACACGCGAGTATAATAAACTTTCCTCTCTGTATGCCATCGACCACGTTGGTCGTTGGTGTTGGTTGGTGTTGGTGCTGAACTTGAAATGTAACCATAGCCAAGCAGTCTCACTCGTATACCGAATTAATTCTTCGGCTTCGGTTTGTGATTGTGTTGCCATTGCTGTTGTTATTGCTTCGCTATATACGTAAGTACGATGCTTGCACTGTACCTAGGCTAGGCTATAGTACTCTTATATATCGCTGCACCGCCGCCACAATATACCTTATCGTTCCATCTCACTTGGTCTCTCGCGACCGCATAACGTGTCCTCACCCCGCACCAGCCGTCGTCCCATTCTCAATTCACATCAGCCAAGTATCTTTCTTATGGTATATGAATTTAAATTAACCCGTCCGATTATTAAATACATTGATATATCCGTTCACGTACGTAATGAATTCTCGAAAAATTGTACGTGTTTACGTATAAAAACGTACCGTACTATCTGGGATCGCATCGCTCTCCTATAAGATACCGTGCGTCGAAACTTCGCACAACCGAATGAACCGTTTTGATCGATGGTCAATGATATGGTCTGGGGAACCCTCGATACATAAAAGTTTCTGCCTTCGAAATTTAGAGGAATTTTTCAATTGACGTAGTATTACGCAACTGACAAAAAACCCCTCAAAATTTACATAAATATTCATAAACTTCCCAAAATATTAAAAAAAACATTAGATGAGTAAGAATCGAGAAAAAAAGTGCAAACTACGTATTTTCAAAGTTGGAAAAACAAAAAATGAAAAAAAATGTGCAAACATTTCTCAAAGTTGAATAAATTAATAAAAATTGACAAAATGTACAAAAATTGATCAGATTTGGAAAAATGGATAAAATGTGCAAACAAAATTTAAAAAATTTACAAAGTGTAGAAAAAATTGATTATAATATGAAAAGAATCCTTAAACTTGAAAAATTTGCCTAAAATAGAAAAAATGAGCAAACAATAATTTTCCAAGTTGAGAAAATGCCAAAAATTGACAAAATTCACGAAAATTAAGAAAATTTGCAAATAATTCACAATGTTGAAATAAATACCACAAATTGACTAAAATTGATGAAAATTTGCAAACTATTTTCAAAGTTGATGAAATTACAGAAATTAAGAAAAATGTGCAAATAATTCACAGCATTGAAAGGAATACCAAAAATTGGCAAAATTCGCAAGAAATAATGAAAATGTGCAAACTATTTTCAAAGTTGATGAAATAAACAGAAATTAAGAAAAATGTGCAAATAATTCACAGCATTGAAAGAAATACCAAAAATTGGCAAAATGTGCAAGAATTGATGAAAATATGCAAACTATTTTCAAAGTTGATGAAATTAACAGAAATTAAGAAAGATGTGCAAATAATTCACAAAGTTGAAAAAAAAAACAACAAAAATTGGCAAAAATTGGCAAAATGTGCAAGAATTGATGAAAATGTGCAAACTATTCTCAATGTTGATGAAATTGGCAAAAATTGAGAAAAATGTGCGAATAATTCACAACGTTGAAAGAAATACCAAAAATTGGCGAAATACGCAAGAATTGAGGAAAATGTGCAAACTATTCTCAAAGTTGACAAAATTAACTTAAATTGTGAAAAATGTGCAAATAATTCACAGCATTGACCCGTGTAGCAATTGTCGACATCGACATTTATGTCGACAAAATTCAGACACATTTTTTTCTCGGTTAACGATGAATTAAAAATGATATTTAAGATTTAAAGTAATGTTCTATGTTAAACATAACTGTTCAATCAAAATTTTTGAATTTTTCTCAGTATTTTCCTATAATTTAGAAAACGTTGTTTTTCTACATAGACAAGTCGATGTAAAAATCGATACTCGATAAACGCATCGACATTTATGTCGACAATTTCTGCCAATTAAATTTACAAATTTTATATCTAAAAAGAACTAAAAACAATTAATAGAAACATTTTAAGCTCAGGAATAAATAATTTTTGAAAATATCACAAAATTTTCTTATTTTTTAAAGTTTTGAATAATACAACCACTTGTCGAGTTATTGTCGACATAATTGTCGATGGTCGAATAATGCATCGACTTGACTGTCGACAGTGTCGACCAGAGGAATTTTAAGTCGAGATAGTGTCGATGTGATTGTCGAGGGTCGAATAATGCATCGACTTAACTGTCGACAGTGTTGACCAGAGGAATTTTAAGTCGAGTTAATGTCGATCTAATTGTCGAGGGTCGAATAATGCATCGACTTGACTGTCGACGTTTTGAGGGTGCTTGTGATACTCGCAGATAAAGTGTGTTGTGAATTAGTACATAAGGTCTAAGAATCATCTCTATGTTAGTTGGACACTCGCATGTGTCCAGCTACAAAGGTGGCCTCAATGCCGCATATTTGACAAAAAATGTCGAAATGTTGGCTTGAACACTATTTTTGGTGTAATTTTAATATATACTTATATTGAATATTTGAACTTAGCATATTTTTCAAAATCGCATCATTGCAAATGTCGATGTGGATGTCGATATAAATGTCGACACATCGAAATCGGTCACTTTTCGATCGTACATGTCGACACGATTGTAGATGGTTTGTCGAGCTTATTATCGACATGTTTGTCGACCGTCCAAATATGGCTCGACATGTCGAGCCATATTTGGACGGTCGACAAACATGTCGATAATAAGCTCGACAAACCATCTACAATCGTGTCGACATGTACGATCGAAAAGTGACCGATTTCGATGTGTCGACATTTATATCGAAATTAGCATCGACGTTGCTACACGGGGAAAGAAATACCAAAAATTGGCAAAATGTGCAAGAATTGATGAAAATATGCAAACTATTTTCAAAGTTGATGAAATTAACAGAAATTAAGAAAGATGTGAAAATAATTCACAGCATTGAAAGGAATACCAAAAATTGGCAAAATTCGCAAGAAATAATGAAAATGTGCAAACTATTTTCAAAGTTGATGAAATAAACAGAAATTAAGAAAAATGTGCAAATAATTCACAAAGTTGAAAAAAAAAAACAACAAAAATTGGCAAAAATTGGCAAAATGTGCAAGAATTGATGAAAATGTGCAAACTATTCTCAATGTTGATGAAATTGGCAAAAATTGAGAAAAATGTGCGAATAATTCACAACGTTGAAAGAAATACCAAAAATTGGCGAAATACGCAAGAATTGAGGAAAATGTGCAAACTATTCTCAAAGTTGACAAAATTAACTTAAATTGTGAAAAATGTGCAAATAATTCACAAAGTTATGAAAAATTGGCAAAAATTAGAAAAGTTTGCAAAAATAGATGAAAATGTGCAAATTATCCTCAAAGTATAAAAATTAACAAAAATTGGGCAAATTAGTTGAAAAAATTGATGAAAAGTGCAAACAAACTTCAAAGTTGGCAAAATTGACAAAAAGTTCAAAAAATTGATGAAAATGTGTTAATTATTAAGTACCTACCTATCAAAATTAAGAAATTTGACAAAAAATGTGCAGATCATTCTTCAGCAATATTAAAGAAATTAACAAAATTAGCAAAAATTGACGAAAATGTGCAAATTATTCCAAAAGTTGAAAAGAAGTGAAGAAAATGTGCAAATATTATCCTCGAAAAAATTAACAAAAATTGGCAAAATGCACAAAAATTTACAAAAATGTGCAAACCATTCTCAAAATTGATGAAATTTACAGAAATTGAGAAAAATATGCGAATGGTTCACCAACTTGAAAAAAATACAAAAAGTTGACAAAAACAAGAAAAATGTGCAAAAACTAATGAAAATTGTCCAAAGTTGAAAAAATTGATAAGAATGTGCAAACTGTTCTCAAATAAGTTGTTGAAAATGAAAAATATGAGCAAATATTTCACAAAAATTAAAATAATTACAAAAAATTGGCATAATAAGCAAAAATTGATGAACGTGTGCAAACTAAGTATTCTCAAATGAAATTGACGGAAATTGAGAAAAATGAGCAAACAATTCACAAAGTAGAAAAAAATACTACCTACCTAAATATTTGAAAATTGATGAAAGACTATCTTCAATAAAGTTCAAAAATTAGAAAAAAGTGACAAAATTCCCAAAAATTAATAATACACTCAAACTTTTTTCAAAGCTGAAAAAAATAACAAAAATGGATCAAATTTGCAAAAATTGACAAAATGAGCAAAAATTTGGTGAAAAAGTTCAAATCATCTTCAAAGGGCGAAAAATTGACAAAAATTGACGATTTGTTCAAAAATTTAATACAAAAAATAAATTGAAACATGCAAAGAACTCTTAGATTTGGAAAAAATTGGCAAGAATAATTTATGAAGCACAAAAAAATCGATAAAAAGAAGGAAGCAAGCGAAGTTTAAAAAATTGATAGAAATCAATGAAACGAGTAAAAATTGAAAAAAATGCGCAAAAATTGATGAAAATGCACAAACTATTATCGAAGTTGAAAAAAATACTAAAAATTGACAAAATGTGCAAAAATCAATAAAAATGTGCAAACATATAATCCCGAGCAGCACACTCGACAAATTATCGAAATAAAAAATCGACAGAATATCGAATTCGATAAAGTGTCGCGTTAGTTCCGCATAAATCGTGAAATTATCTTTCGATATAATATAGATGGATTATCGACGAATTATAGTTAATAAAAATTTCGAGATTATAGTAAGATATTTTATCGATAATCTATCTATAATATCGAAAGATAATTTCACGATTTAGGCGGAACTTTCGCGACACTTTATCGAATTCGATATTCTGTCGATTTTTTATCGATTTTTTATTCCGATTTTTTGTCTTTTACTAGCTTTTTTCTATAATTAAAAATCATTAATTAGCATAATTAATACATTAAACTTTGCCTAAACACATTATTCATGTTACGGTAAGAGGATCATTTCAGAAAAAGTCAAAAAAAAATTATAAAAAATCTGCCACCCGTGGGGCTTGAACCATCTACCTCCTGCATGGTAATCCTCTTCCTTAACCACTATGCCATACCTTATCGTTGAGGAATTAGCAATAAAACGCTTATAATAGGCAGTTTAGTACTTCCAGACGTGTTGGACTTAGAAAAATTTTCACCAATTTGGAAATAATTTTAAATATCGTCACAAAATCGTTGAAAAATCGAATTCGAGGAATTTCATATTACGTGTCGATAATATAGTTTCAAATATCGTCATAAAATCGTTTAAAAATCGAATTCGAGAAATTTCAGATTACGTGTCGATAATAAAGTTTTAAATATCTTCACAAAATCGTTAAAAAATCGAATTCGAGAAATTTCAGATTATTTGTCGATAATATAGTTTCAAATATCGTCACAAAATCGTTAAAAAATCGAAATCGAGAAATTTCATATTACTTGTCGATAATATAGTTTCAAATATCTTCACGCAATCGTTAGAAAATCGAATTCGAGAAATTGCATATTATGTGTCGATAATATAGTTTCAAATATCTTTACAAAATCGGTAAAAAATCGGATTCGATAAATTTAATATAATCTGTCGATAATATAGTTTCAAATGTCGTCACAAAATCTGTAAAATATCGAAGTCGAGAAATTTCATATAATCTTTCGATAATATAGTTTTAAATATCTTTACAAAATCGTTAAAAAATCGAATTCGATAAATTTAATATTCTTTGTCGATAGTATCGTTGACGAATATCGTCATAAAATCTTAATAATATCGAATTCGATAGTTTTTAGATTTTTTGCCTATGAAGTTGTACCGATAAATCTTTATAATATCGTGAGAACATCTATAGATTTTCAAACGATTTTTTATCGATACAATACATCTTCCGATATTATCGATCGAGTGTGCCGCTCGGGATATGCTTAATTTCAAGAAATTGACCAAAAATTGGCAAAATGCAATTCATTCACAAAAATGTGCAAAAATCGTAAAAAAATGTAACAAATGAATGAAAATGGACAGAAATTAACAGTCATGCCCAAAATCTGCAATTTCCAAACAAATTATGGTAAAAACATTGAGAAAAATTGAACTCAAGTTAAAATTGTTGGGGAGGGGGGAGGGGGTGAATAATTGTAATAAAGCCGAGAAAAACTTCACAGCAGATATTATTTTTGAAAAAGCAGTGGTCAGACTGCCTACAATTTCCTTAAAATGTAAAAACTGAAATCACCAATCAAATAGGCATTATCTTTCTGAAACACTGCTCATCTGACGAGTCATCATCTGAGCCTTATCAGTTGCACGATCCAGTCCAAAGTGCACCAAAAACTATGTCCACCAGGGCGAACAAACCCACCCCTTCGAGCTGCTACACATAAAACATTTGAAAATAATACTCGTTCATGCTCCAGGGCATATCATTGCGAATTGCATTTGAATACACTATGAAATGCGAATAGCAAAGACCGAGACCCAAGTCCAATTACCGATGTCATTCCTTCAAGGTCAACTCAGTTCGAAATCCGTGTCTGTCTGTTGATAAGCTAAGTCAAAATACATAGATACATTTTAATTGACTCAGGGTAACTTGCCAAAGCGAAGCAACCAAGAGAAAGAATGGAGACAGGTAAAAAAAAAAATCTTATACGAGACGAAGATTTCGGTTTACCACTCGGCTGAGCTGGTGCTCTGTGCTTACAGTACGTAGATTTGGAAGTGCGTGAAAAATCTAAAATTACCTGTAGACAATGAGTATACGCGAGCAAAACAAAAGAGCGTACAGTAGTGCTTTATTTTTATTATTTTTAATCTAATATTTTTCATTATTTCATTATTAGGTATTTTTTTTATTTATTTTTTGTATTGTTAGATCGCCTTAGGGCCTGCGTACTCACGGCCGATAACTATACCTACGAACCTTCACGAATTCATTACACGTAATACGGTGGTACGGGCAGTGCGATAGGCATACACTCATGGTGGACGGTGGACACACCGAGACATTAGAAAAAGACCGCGATAGACAGAGAGGAGGCAACGTAATACGCGATAGATGCATTTTCCTAGTAAACATTGTACAGCACGCTATAGCTTATGGTACGTGGGAGGAGGGACAAAGGAGGCGATATAATTGATAAATTACGTCATGGATCTTGAACTAAAAAAGGGAAAAAAATTAACAGCGAGAACAGGCCAGTTTATTATTACCAATTATTTACACCATGTCATAGTTTTAATAGAAGTTTCATATTAAAAATACTATTATGTTAGACTGTAATCGTTTTATTTTTTTTATTTTTATTATTTTTTTTTACTTTAAATTACTATCGAATACCTTATACGAGAATTTAAACTTCTCATTGTTAACGAGCCGGTGTAAACTCCTACAATGTCCACCTACAAATAAGCCGATTTACGTTACACCACGTATAATAAAATAATGAGCTTTTAATACTCTGCTCTGGTCAAAGACTTTTATCTATACACAACAGGTTGCATGGCTAGAGGGCGAGCGGGGTAATTCGCATCAATTGGCCTAGGTAAATTGGTTCAAAAAATCAGGAATTTTAAGAATGCTTGTGAATGCAAATTCTCCACACAGTGAATACCTGATTGAAGTGGAAGATTGTGCGGATAACTTGCAGATGTTGGATGATAATTACATATTGTGACTCACGAGCTTCGGAATTGTGCTTGATTTGGGTCAAGTACTGTCACAATATACTTCCCTTTTATTTTTGGTCATTGGAATGATAAGCCTAGCTCGTGCTATGGAATCTTCGAGCGATGATCAGCCAGAATTTTGAGATAAAACATGATTTTAAAGGCCTCTAAATAAGATCAAGGGTAAGCAATTTTTACAAGTTGATAATTTTCAAGCTTTCTTTCATATTCTTTTTAATTTCTACATTTTTTTTATAACCAAAACTTTGGGCAAGGTCGTTAAGTATTCCTGACAATTTTTTATCCACAATTTCCTAATCTTTAAACATTTTTGCCAGTTTTTCGAACACATTGATAGTTTGCACATTTCTATTTTTTTGTTCATTTTTCCAATCCGAAAATTAATTTTTCGCATTTATATTTAATTTTTGCACATTTTGCAAATTTTTTCAACTTTGAAAATAGTTTTTATTGATTTTTGCGCATTTTGTCAATTTTTGTTAATGTTTTCCCTTTCAAAATGGTTTGCACATTTCCATCAATTTTTGTGCCTTTTGCCAACTTTTGCACGTTTCATCCATTTTTCTTAATTTTTTCGAGGATAATAATTTGCACATTTTCGTCATTTTTTCAACTTTTGGAATGTTTTGCACATTTTCATCCATTTTTACTAATTTTGTTGATTCTACACATTTTTTCACTTTTGTCAACTTTCTTAAACTGTGATAATAATTCACACATTTTTATCGTTTTTTTGATCTTTTTGTCAATTTTGCCAACTTTGAAGATTGCTTGCACTTTTCATCAATTTTTTCAACTTTGTCTAATTTTTGTTAATTTTTATACTTTGAGGATAAGTAATTTGCACATTTTCATCAGTTGTAGTTTGCACGTTTTCATCAATTTTTGAGCATTTTGTCAATTTTAGCTCATTTTATCCATTTTTTCAAGTTGTGAATGATTTGCATATTTTCATCACTTTTTTCACATTTTGCCAATATTTTTGTCGATTTTTCCCAGATTGAAAATGATTTGCACATTTTTCGTCAATTTTTGTGCATCCTTTCTATTTTTGTAAATTTTGTCCATTTTTGCCAATTTTTTCAACTTGCGCAAACGATTGCGCATATTTTAAAAGTGATTTTTGCACGTTTTGTAAATTTTTGCAGATTTTGCCCGTTTTTGTTAATTTTTTCAACTTTTAGAATGGTTTGCACACTTTCATCAATTTTTGCAAATTTTGCTAATTTTTATGAATTTTTAAACGTAGAGGATTTAGCACATTACGAGTATTTTCATTAATGTTTTCAACTATGAAATACCTACATTTTCACGTTTTCACCAATTACTAATATTAATGCACATTTCATCAAATTTTGTCAATTTTTTCAACTTCACGAAATGTTTGCACATTTTTACCTACATATTTTGTAAATTTTTGGTATCAATGAATATTTCAACTTGTTTGCACATTTTTTTGTCACTTTTCCAAAGTTTTAGAATTTTTTTTTGTATATTTTGATTAAAATTGAGAATAGTTTGGTCATTTTTATCAGTTGTTTTGCATTTTATTAATCTTTGCTAATTTTACAAACCCCACGAATTCCTCATATTATTTTTAACCAGTTTTTTCACTTTTTGTCAATTTTTGTGCAATCTATCAATTTTAGCTCGTTTTGTTAATTTTTTAACAATTTTTGTTCATTTTGTCAAATTTTGCACATTTTATCTGTTTTTATTGACTTTTTCAAAAAATTAACAAAAAATGGCTAAATTTACAAAAATTGATGAATTTTCTCAAATCTGAAAATTATTCGACTTTGAGAATAGTTTGCAAGTTTTTCATCTATTTTCACGCATGTTGTAAAATTTTTGTACCTATTTCATCAACATTGTGAATTATTTGCAGATTTTTTTTATTTTCAAAGTCTGTCAATTTCATCAACTTTGAGAACAGTTTGCACATTTTTGCTAATATTTTTTTAACTTTCAGATGGTTTGCACGTTTTTATCAATTTTTTGCATAAGTTCGCCCATTTTTTGTAATTTTTGAATTTTGAGAATAGTTTACACATTTTTTTCTACTTTGAGAATACTTTGCACATTTTCGACAATTTTTGCACATTTTGCCAATTTTTGGTAATTTTTTAAACTAGAGGATAGTTCACACATTTTCTTCTATACTTCAAGAATAATTCGCCAATTTTCAACAATTTTTGTAGGTACATTTTTCCAATTTTTGATTTTCAACTGTTTTCATAATTTGATTTTTTTGATGCTTAGTTGGTGTTTATCATTGGCATATTTTAGCACATTCTGTATTTCTCTGTCAATTACTGCATCTTTTCGTCGTGTTACCTCCCTCCCCCCCCCCCCCTAATTTTGGCACATTTTTTCTATTTAATTTGAAGTTGAGTATTTAACTCATTCACATTTTGAGAATATTTCTAGTCGAGCAGCATTTAGCGAGACAGTCTACAATCATCGATTACTAACAAGGAAAGTTGTTAGATGTGCAAGCGCTTCCATATCCATTTGTTTAATGAGTTGGCGTGACTTTGGTTGCACATTTCATTCGAGCCAGCACCGTATAGGACGGATACACGAATCGGACATGAAAGTCATTTATTTTAAAAAGCTCTTCGCCCTTCATTTAGACCTTTATATTTGTTTTAAATCTCATTACCAGTAACAGAACCCAGTGCAGCGTGCACGATGCAGAGAGTATCTATGCACCCCTTTGCCAAATATTTCTTTCTTCGCGTGGATCAGGGCGGCCCGAGGAGGGGAAATGAGTGGTTACACTATCGATGGAATGTTGTCCGCTTATATTCGGGCTTGTAGATTAACCTTTACACTTCTCTCGTGGTATACAGGTTACAAGTTGATGAATATTCATTATACGAATATACCTACCTACATGTAAATGTGTACGGTGAATCTCTCTTCGCGTCCCGAGGAGCTCGCGCGAACACTTTGTGTGTACGCGGAATTAGGAACGAGCGGGGGAGTGCGGATTCGAAGTTAGAAGCTCGCACAGTTTTTTAAGTATTTTTTTTTCGGTTTTACAAAATAAATAATAGCAATTATTATTCCAGACGTTGGTTATTATTCTCTGTCCGGCGATGTATTAACGTCCAATAATTACCTATAATTGTGCATGCCTGCCTACAATACCGTTTAATCGGGTATTAAAAAAGAAGAGAGATTTTTCACTATGGCATTCCATACATACAGAAGAGGACCATAGGTAGGTATTCATTTCATAAGCGTACGAATTTTACCTATACTATCAACACAGCGCCTCTCACCTCGCTCATTGACAACGAATAACGACACATTAGGGATATTATCCATAATACATAATGATCGATCGTTTTACTCCAAAAATCACCTATACATAAGGGGGAAACTGCCCCATAACGACATATTTCTATTCCTCGTTTATTTCATTTTCATTTTTTTTTTCCACCAAAATACAAAAACCTTTTACATGCAGCCATTGTTCGTACAATGTCCTCGCCGGGTCCAACGAATCGTACCTAAATCGATGAATAGAACATCCTCCCGGGCTCTATATATTTTTACTCACAATAAATATTAATTATAGCGCAGATATCTTATAAAACGCGACGTTACCCATTGTCGTAAATTACTCGCACCGGTCGCCATGTACCCCGAGAGATGAAAAAGAGAGAAAAAAATTAATAAAATCCTCTCGTTTTCGCCATGATCGCGCGCTACAAACCGGTACAATCGCACAAATTAACGGCGCGCGTGTTTTTTCAGTGGTTTTATAGTATAAAGTTGCGCCCCCTCTTCCCCGCGCATCGCATTGTCATTTTGGTATTTATATGTATAAATAGAAGGAAAATATATAAAAAGGCATAGGCATACGAATGATACAGAAACCAACCATCTAGGCTACTTTCCAGCAGTGATTTATTTCTAGTTTATATTTGACGTACGATTTTGTTTATTTTCTTTGAGAGTATAGACGACGACATCGTTGCTGCGCATAGGGTTTTTATTTTATTTTCATTTATTTTTTTTATCGATAGGAATATGTATGTAGCGAAATAATCGCATATATTATCAGCCTGCTTGCTCTTTTGTAGCATTTGTACGTATTCTATGATGAGTACTACATTCTGAAGATATTCAAAGATGTTCTTTTCATTTTGCTGATGCTTTTGATGCCAAAGCAGTAGATAGAATTTGTTCAAGAACCAATAGAGGTACTCAAAGTACCTGTATTTAGGCTTGGAAAGGAGACAAGTTCTTTTTTTATTCTTTTTTTTTTTAAATTGTAGAATTCGAAGTGAGAATTTTTTCAGACTTGTCGAATCCTGAAATCTCTTTATCAATTTTTACACATTTTTCAGACAATTTCAGAATTATTTTTCTTCAAGAAGAATTTTTTGAAAAATATTTGTTCTGTTTTATACAATATTCGACGATTAAGCTATTATGAACATTTGTGAAAAATTTCCCAAAATTTTGTGAAAATTCTCTGAAGTCATGAAAAGAACTTGATGAACATTTTGAGAAAAGTTATTCAAAATTATGAGAAAAATTCATTGCATTTCTATGAAAAAATTCATCAACACTTTTGCTAAAAATCCTATGAAAATTTTATTGGTCGTCTAAAATTTTTGGACAGTTTCTCTTCAAGTTTACAATTTTCTATGATTTTTATGGGTTTTCTAAAATTTAGGAATTGTTTAGAAATTTTGCTTTTTTATAAAAACTTTGTAACTTTTGTAAAATTTTCAAGTCATTTTTTGACATTTTGGGAAAATTGTAAGTTTTTATGGTTGAAAAATGAAAAATTTTCGCAAAATATTCGCACTATTATTTTTAAGAAAAATTCAATTTTCCACAAAAACAACGGGGAAAAGCTCAAGAAAAAGCCCATTGAATTTCACTTGAAAATTATATTTTAAAATTTGTCAAGTACGAAGATTTTTTTTCATTTTAAAAATTTTACCTGAAAACATTTTAAATTTTTTTTCTAAAATTTATTGAAAGCTTTTTTCAAAAATATGTTTTTAAAAATATTACGTACTGTTTTTTTTTCATTCTTTAAAGCGATTTTTTATTATAATTTTTTACAAACATTTTTCAAAATCCATGAAAAACAAGTTTCAACATTTTTTTTTCCAACGAATTCTCCTTCATTTTTGCAAAAACATTTTTAATAACGATTTTGAAGAAAATTGAAAACATTCTTCAGATTTTTCAGAACTTTACCTAATATAAATTCTAAATAATTACAACAAATTTTCATAAATTTTTGCATGAAAAAATTTTTCAAGGAAAAATTCCTTTGAATTTCATTAAATTTCCAAAAGAAAATAATTCACCAAAAAATAGGTCGATGTTTAATTATTTTCTTCAAAATTTGGTTTAGAGAGAATTTATTTATTTTTTAAATTTTCTTTAAACAAGAATTTTTCTAGTTTTCCAAAAGCGTTTTTTTTTCAAACTCCTTTGAAAAGTAAATTTCTTTAAAATTTTTTGTAAAAACATTCTCAATAATTTTTATAAAGAAGAATTTCTTTGAATCATTTGAAACTTATTTTTCGAATGAAGATTTTTTTTTTTCAAATATCTAATTGAAGAACAAATTAATTTTTTGACAAGAATTTCCAAAAATGTTTGCACACACCTAGGAACTTTTTATTTTCTTTTTATGATTTTTTTCATTTTTTCAAGTTTCAATTTTTTTAAACTTTATCAAATTTTTCCAATTGAAAGGAGAAAATTCTCTTATTTGGGGGGGGGGGGGGCGGGTAAGGACGGAAATTTCAGGGGAATACATTTTCATTAATCTTTTGGGGTCAGAAAAATTCAAAAATAAACAAATTCTCAACTTTTTGAGAACAAGTTTTTTCATCATTTTTATTCAAATAACTTTTTTTCAAACTTAATCCAAAAAATGTTTAATTTTTTTCCAAATACCAATTTTTTTATAGTTTTAAAAAAATTCTTTGAATAACTCAAGATCAAAAATAAAAAACAAAAATTATTCAAACTTTTGTAAAAACATAGGTATAAAAAATTAATTTTTTGAAGAAAATTTTCTTTTGAATTTCATTCAAAGCCATTTATACTTCATACAGTCTCTTGGAAAATAGGTTTTTCATTTTAATATATTTTTGAAAAAAAAAATTGAAGTTATTTTTTTTAAATTTTCTAAGAACAACCCTCTCACATTTTCTACATTTTGCCCAATTTTTTTTCCAAATTTTTGCCATATCAAACTGAATCTTTGCCAAAAAGCTAAAGTACTCTTCCTCTAATACTAAATCTTGCTCTTAATACTTAGGTATTCAATTTCAAATATTTACTTTCAATCTCTCCAAATTCCAAATTTGAACGCCATCCACCGTTAAGTCGTTTCCTTCGCCACATCGCCCTGCAAACCGTCGAAAGAAATCAGGAAAAAAAAAACTCCCTACGTTGGCATTTTGACAAAGGCATCTCGAACTAATCGTTCTCGCCGAGAACGCGCGGAAATTCCATCAAATGGAATAACAATTGAAAATATCGCGATGTGAACAACGTTTGATTAAGTCATTTCTATGAAAATCAACGAAAAGAATTTTCTTCGCTCGTTTAAAAACGTAGTACGATTGGGGGGAGGGGGGTAACTAAGCCGTGCTGCTAGCGTCGAAGTACACTAAAAGTTGTACTTTGATGAGAGCGAATCGTATTGGACGCGTCAGCTCGATGCGACGATGCATTTAAATAGGTGAATTACGTTATCGAAATCATTTATGTAAATTTTTTTTTCACGTTTACGTGATTCTTTTATTCTTTCGGTAGATATAATAACCGCAGAACGATGCGAAGAAGAGTTTCGTATTTAAATTCTTCTATACACCTTCACTTCATATGTCAGATCACATTTTTAAAAACGAATTTTTCGAAGAAATAAATTTTTTTTAAAAAACCACGCTTTTATTTAAAGTTGGTCACTTTGTAAAATGTTATTCATAGGGAAAGAGTAATGCCTTAAAAAACAAAAAATAAAATTTACTTGAATACAAAAATGTGTCATGAAATTTTTTTTTTCAAAAATTTTCATGACACATTTTTGTATTCAAGTAAATTTTATTTTTTGTTTTTTAAGGCATTACTCTTTCCCTATGAATAACATTTTACAAAATGACCAACTTTAAATAAAAGCGTGGTTTTAAAAAAATTTTTTACATTTTTATTTAACTCTTTTTGTCGTTGAAAATATTTTAATTTCATAGTTTTACTAGGTTCGAATATCTATCTAAAAAAAAAAAAAAATTCAGCGTCCTCGAAAACCTACATTTCGATACCAATGTTGTGATTTTCTGAAATTTTCAAAACTGAACCCCCTCATAGGGGCTCAATTTGGGGTCGGGGTAAATTTGAGTTCGAAAATCGAATTCAGCTACCTCGAAAACCAACATTTTGATATCAATGTTGTGAATTTTGAAATTTTCAAAATGGAACCCCCTCATAGGGGCTCAATTTGGGGTAAGGGTAAATTTAAGTTCGAAAATCGAATTCAGCGACCTCAAAAACCTACATTTTGATACCAATGTTGTGATTTTCTGAAATTTTCAATATTGAACCCCCTCATAGGGGCTCAATTTGGGGTCGGGGGTAAATTTGAGTTCGAAAATCGAATTTAGCTACCTCAAAAACCAACATTTTGATATCAATGTTGTGAATTTTGAAATTTTCAAAGTAGAACCCCCTCATAGGGGCTCAATTTGGGGTCAAGGGTAAATTTAAGTCCGAAAATCGAATTCAGCGACCTCAAAAATCTACATTTTGATACCAATGTTGTGATTTTCTGAAATTTTCAAAATTGAACCCCCTCATAGGGGCTCAATTTGGGGTCGGGGGTAAATTTGAGTTCGAAAATCGAATTCAGCGACCTCGAAAACCCCTAAAGTGAGCACTATGTTCTTTCAATTCCAGTAAAATATTAAATGAGAGAGGATTGGTCGAAAACATACTCTTGGTTCCATGAGACATACAAACAAACATACAAACATACATACCAAGTATATAAAAGCGTGGTAAAAAGGTTTTAGGGGTGATTTGGCCCTGAGAACCGAATTTCAAATTATCCAATGAAAGTTGGCCCTTATGTTCTGAAACTTTTGTGACAAAATTTTTAGCTCGATATTTCATCCCTTACGCCTTGAGGGGTAGGGGGAATGAGGATTTTCATTAAAATTTCCAATTTTGACAGTTTTTAAACGAATTTTTTTCAAATTCGCAGGGATAGCTAGTAGAAAGTACAAAGAATAATTTATGGAAAAATTAAAAAAAATAAAATAAATTGAGCACTTTTTTGAGGTCTAATGGACATTTTCCCCATCATTTTTTGCCCTTGAAAGGGTTATTTTGATTTGAAATTTTTTTTTATTTCAATATTATTATCAAATACACCTGAACACACCATAAACTTCAATTTGGACCAAATTCCTTCGTTATTACCATTTTTTCAATTTTTTCAATTTTTTTTTTTTTTTTTTTATTACCACGCTTTTATATACTTGGTATGTAGGTTTGTATGTTTGTTTGTATGTTTGTTTGTATGTCTCATGGAACCAAGAGTATGTTTTCGACCAATCCTCTCTCATTTAATATTTTACTGGAATTGAAAGAACATAGTGCTCACATTAGGGGTTTTCGAGGTCGCTGAATTCGATTTTCGAACTCAAATTTACCCCCGACCCCAAATTGAACCCCTATGAGGGGGTTCCATTTTGAAAATTTCAAAATTCACAACATTGGTATCGAAATGTAGGTTTTCGAGGTCGCTGAATTCGATTTTCGAACTCAAATTTACCCCGACCCCAAATTGAGCCCCTATGAGGGGGTTCAGTTTTGAAAATTTCAGAAAATCACAACATTGGTATCGAAATGTAGGTTTTCGAGGCCGCTGAATTTTTTTTTTTTTTAGATAGACATTCGAACCTAGTAAAACTATGAAATTAAAATATTTTCAACGACAAAAAGAGTTAAATAAAAATGTAAAAAAATTTTAAAAAACCACGCTTTTATTTAAAGTTGGTCACTTTTTAAAATGTTATTCATAGGGAAAGAGTAATGCCTTAAAAAACAAAAAATAAAATTTACTTGAATACAAAAATGTGTCATGAAAATTTTTTTTTCAAAAATTTTAATGATGAAAAGCGTGGTGGGGTGTGCGAGGAGCAAACGAATACCTTTTCGATTAACGCCCCACCACGATTTTCATCATTAAAATTTTTGAAAAAAAAATTTTCATGACACATTTTTGTATTCAAGTAAATTTTATTTTTTGTTTTTTAAGGCATTACTCTTTCCCTATGAATAACATTTTAAAAAGTAACCAACTTCAAATAAAAGCGTGGTTTTTTAAAAATTTTTTACATTTTTATTTTAATATTTGAATGACGCCATTTTGGGAACTATATAGACCATAGACCTTCTTCCAGATGATCAAAGGGTCTAAAATTCTTGTATCGACATGCCTTACTTCGATGTACTTCACATGTCAAAATTTCAGAAAAATTAAAAAATAATAATGTTGTTGCCCATTTTCACAAATTAGGTGTTTTTTGACTTTAGAAAATTTTCATAATACAAGATTGATTGAAATTTTTTTTTTTAATTTTGATTTTGCTGAAATCGCCATAATAAAGTCCAATTTCAAGTTGAAATACGCCCAAACATGAATTTTAGACCCATAGGTCATCTGGAAGCAGATCGTGGGTTCCCAAAATGGCGTCTTTCGGACATTTAAAAAAAAATAGGAAAAATGAACGAAAAATGACTATTTCCCCTCCCCTTTGTTTCAAAAAAAAAAAAAAAAAAAAAAAAGAGTATGTGGGGGGGGGGGGGTAAAAATATTTAGACTCCTCGGGGATCATCTATGAACTTTCTACTTCAATCCTAGCCAATAATATCTCGGAAATCTCATCCCTGATGTTTGAAATAATGAATATTACTTATTTGATCTGATTTCGTAAATTTTCAAATAGCCCCATTTTACGCTACCTGATATCTTTCTAAACATATTTTTTCTTTATTAATTAAATATGTAGCATGTGTCATAGTCTCTCTCGTATGATATCTTTTTCTTCATGTATAAATCAAATCAACTACTACACTGGAGAAAGGTATTTTATTTTTTATTCTTTTTTTAGCGAAAAATTTCCCTATTTAAGTAAAATATAATTTTCATAACGTTCCATAAGTTTATTGCATTGTTCCCACGACCGCATCTATGTATATTATATACATTGTAATGCAAATAATAACACCCATTTACCAACATAACTACATTAGGACGTTCGGAATCGCCGTCATGCTTTAATAAAAGAACATGAGAAAATAATCGCAATTCTCTATACTTTAATATTTAATAGAGAGAATATATTATGTATATTCCGCGAACACTTAAATACTGAAAAATTTTCTGTGATGTATGAACACAACAATGTACTGTTTGGTTGAGTTTTGGACGAACGAACCGGTTTTCCTCGCACTTCTGCGGCTATCTACCTATACCTATAATATATAAATAATATGTATTATTTTTTTTCTTTTTTTTCCCTATATATATGTATAAACCGATTCGCTTCTTTATTTTTACACCTTTATAATGGGCTGGAATAATTGGAAGTGGCCAAAAAAGACCGTATCGAATACTCAGTCCGGCAATTTACCTATATATACAAAAGGCATACGCGTTTCTTCTGTTCAATATGATCGCTCATTTAATAACAAGAGAGGTAAAAAAATCCGTAATGATGGCGCGGATACGATTGGTATGTGCTTTAATATTCGCCTGAACGATGACCACTTCCATACACACCGATATGATGTTCGGCTATTGTATCAAATCACCAAGCCGATGTGAATTTTCGTGGGAAAACAATACCTATCTCTGCCCATCCAGCATCAAGAATCAAAGTCATACGGCAGAATGGGTGCAATACACGAGAGAATGATAGCTGTCCGTAACAGAGTGTGCATAATGGTCGATGGATCGGCCAGGCCAGGCCAAGCTATTGCAGATGGACAGGAGGAAGAAAAAAAATGACTAAAAAAATATATAAACCTATAGGAATAAGAGGCTAGGTACTCTGTGGCTGTCTTATATGTAACGTTAATTTACGAATTAACGTTACGGATTTTAAGTATATCTATCGCGTATACAAAGCCATTGACACGGTCAAGCATTACCGATACCGCGAGGGGAATTAACCTATCGGTGTGGACTAGCGTGGCAGAGCTGTAGCAGCGCCAAGGTCGATAGAGCTTTTGTCGCGGGGTTGGGAAGTCGACGAGGGTGTTTGACTCGAGTCTCGAGGTGGCGTATGGTGAATTGGTGATCCCGTTCAGCGAAGGAAAACCGGACTCGTGCGATGCCAGTGCCACTGGTCAGGTTACTACCTTGCAAAGAAGTCTCGGCAACAGGTGACGGGTAACCTGTTCGATGACCGTTCGTTCAGATGGTGACCCTTTTTCTTCCCTTTTTGCAATCTTATTTTGGTACAGTCCGGTAGCCAAATGTAGGGTTGTGATCTGTCACTGTGGGTGCGAAAATAACGAGAGTCTATTTTTCCCACACCTCGCTGGCTTCATCGCTTACCAACTCAAATCCAATACTATATACTTAGATACTAAAGATTCAAAATTGGAGAGGAGGGAGGGGTTCGATTGAAATTTTTATTATGACCAAAATTATTCCTAGAACTTCAAGCTACAACATTTATTTGAATTTTTTTTCAATCGAACGCCTCCCTCCCCTCCTATTTTGCATAACACTCTGTAAAATACTTATTAAAAATCAAACGAGTGAGGGAGAAAGAAGCCAATTGAAAAATTTTCCAAGCAAATTTGCACATCATGGTCTTAGAAATAATTTTTGTTACTGTAAAAATTTTGATTGGACCCCTCCAAAATTGAGGAAAGGGTTCAATTGAAAAAAATTTCAAATAAAAGTTGTAGATTGAGGTCCTATAATTGATTTTGATTATTATAAAATTTTCGATTAGATCCCCCCCCCCCCCACCAAATTCGGATAACACGACTTGAATACTCATATTATTACAAACAGGAGGGAGATAAGGGGTCCAATTGAAAAAGTTTTCAAACAAAAGTTTTAGTTTGATGTTTTATGAATAATTTTGGTTAGGTATAACAAAAATTTATATTGGACCCCTCCCTCCCCTTCAATTTTTAATATTTAGTAGGCCTATCTAAATAATATTGAATGAATTCAAAAAAAACGTTATTGAGCAAAAATTTGAGAAATTCGTTCACAAAAAAATTCAACATTAACGGTACTTTGAAAATGTGTTATTTTTGAAAAAATTAATCAAATTTGTTTTGGAAAAAACTAGAAATTCAATTTTCAAGAAATTAAAAAATGACATTTGTTTTTAAACTTTTTTCTTCAAAATTTATTTAAAAAATTTAGAAATTCTTCGAGACTTGTTTTTTAAAAAATAATAATTTTGAAGAATTCATTTTTTAATAAATTATTGTGCCTAAAAAAATTGAAACATTTTGGAAAATTCTTTATTATTTTTCCAAAATTTAGAAAAAATAATTCTTTTTTTCATAATTTTTTTCTCAAGGTAGATTGAAACAATTGATTTTTTGTAGAATTTATCTTGAGGATTTAAAAAAAAATAATCACTTTAAAATGCGATTTGGGAAAACTTGAAATTAAAAGAAAACGTTGATGAAAATAAATACCTACAAAATTTTAAATGAAAAACAATTATTTTTGGACACGTTTTTCAAAAAATTTATGAGAATTTTGTTTCATCCTAATTGATAAAAAAAAACTGTATAATTTTAATAAATGATTTTTTTAATAAGAATGTAAATGTGATGCGCTCTGTGAAAAGGTACCTAAACTCGGAAAAGCAAATTTTTCAGTAGAGCAAAAAAATCGAAAAAATCGATTTTTCACTTTTTGGTTTGATTCTTAAAAAAAAAAAAATACTTTTGACACCATTTTGGAGAGTTTTTCTCAAAACATGCGTTTTCCATGTGAGAACTTCAAAGTGGTATATCTCCGCCAACTTTCACCTGATTTTCGATTTTTTTTTTTTTTAAATTACTGAGGAAAAAATTCTCTTTCAGATAAGCTAAAAAAAAATCGATTTCGATTTTTCCGAGTTTAGGTACCTTTTCACAGAGCGCATCACAAATGGAAACATTTTAAAACAGATCTTAAGAAATTATTCATTAAATTTGAAAAAATCTAGAAAAGTTGAGGAAAATTGAGGAAAAAAGAGAAAAATTGGGAAAATCATTTTTAGAAATATTGTAGGTAATAACTTATTATTTTTTCAAGATTACAAAATAGGTAAGTTTTGAAGAAAAAAAAATGACCAAGAAACAACTTTGTTCTGAGAATGAAATTGTTGATAAAAAATTATATTTTCAATGCAAAATTTGAAGAAAAAAAATTTGTCAAACATTTAAAAAAAATTGAAAAAATTTGAGATTGATGTTTAAAAGAATTCGAAAAAAATCATTTTTAAAAATAAGGGAAAATTGAGAAAAATAATTTCTTGAAGTACCTATTTGAAAAAAATAAATATTTCCAAGATACTCGCATGATTATTAAAGATAGACATTAAAAAAAAAAAAAAATAGTCGAATTCATTCTGAGAAAAATGCCTTGAAATTTCAATTTTTTTTTTAATATCGAAATCTTTGTAAATTTGAAAAAATTTGAAAGTATATTTCTAAGAATATAATAAATTTCAAGATTTTTTAAAATACCTAGGTTATTTGAGGGGGGGGGGGGAGTGGCTATAAAATCCATCTGAGAATAATTTCTAAAAAATTCCTTTTTGAAAATTAAATTTGAAAAAATAATTCATAAAATAGGCAAGTTTTTGAAAAAGTTTGGGAAAACATGTGTTTGAAAAAAATGATGAATTTTTGAAAAAAAGGGAAAATTGAGAAAAATCATTCTTGGAAATTGAAGAGAAATACTTATAAAGGTATTAAAAAATGTATCATTCTGAAAAAAAACAACCAAATTGGTCTGAGAAAAATTTATAATTTTTTTTTTTGCAACAGAAATTCATAAGGACTCTTTCCTCATTTTTTCAGAATTTCCCTCAAATCAGACTTCATCCTCACAATCACTCCCATATCACCACGCTCGCTGGCCAACTTCGAGTCACCTGCCTCCCGATTTCAAAATCACTCGAACCATTTGCAAGCCCGAAGTGATACTCGAAACACGAAATCTCCGAAGCCGCAACCATGTACAACGACACGGACACGCGGTAATGAAATGCGTGAACACGACCGAATCGTCACCTCTCTTCGCCGATGCGGCTCAGCCGCAGTAACATAATCAGATAAATTCAATTAATAGCGGAATCGTGAGAAATTCCGAGTTTCGAAAATAATCACGAACCAACTAAGCTACTTCTAAATTAGTATTATTTAAAATATTTATAATTACGTGTAGGTACCTCTGAGCATATATACCTAGCTGTAGCATTTGCTTGCGTTTAGAAAAAAATAAAATAAAATAAAAGACCAACAGTCATTCGTAAATGAAACCAAGTTAGAAGGAGAAAAAAAACTGGTTCTTTAATCCTCGCCGTTAAGAATAGGTAAAGAAATTATGACCAACTAGATAAGTGACTTTAGAATATTTATCATTAAGAAAAGATCGTATTATAAGAAGGGTTGTGACCATATGGTTCATCGTATAAATTATTTCATTCGACGATCTTCGGAAGGTATAATTTTTATTCTGTTAAAACACTGGTTTTAAATTAACACGGTTTCTGTGTGCATCGTGCAGGTAGCACACAAAACACATATCCTTTCCAGTCTACAGGGGATCACGTACATTTCGTATTATAACCCCTCGCTCTCTACTTGTACAAAGATTTTCAACCCTCTTAAATAGTATCTATACAAGACCTTTAGACCTTTTTCAGTTTCTCCATATACTCCCGCGCATATTTAATAATCAAACCGAAAAAGATACCAGTTTCGAAAAAAATTATTACATAAACGTTTTATAGTTACATTGTATGTACAATGCGAATTTTTTTTCACAAAACATTGCCTAACCCTTCTGAAATTCCATTATGACCATGTGTGGGTATTTTTATGAAGAAGTACACACCAAACTAACGTATACTTTAAAATTCGAATACCTACTACGAAAACATTGAAAAATATAATTAAGCTAATGCTTTCAGTTTAACATAAGCCAAACGTTAATAAGATAACACAAAGTAACGCGTGTTTATAATTGTTTTTTTCGGCAAAAAAAACACGCATACATACGCAAAAATACGTATACCTACAAACGACAACGAGGGTTTAATTTAATCAAAAAATGTTAACGTTCCGACGAATAATTACACAATTTAAACCGTCTCTCTGGGTCATTATTATTTTTTTTTTTATATATAAAAACGTCGACGTTAACAATTTGAAACACCGCCCTCAATGTCATACTCTCTAAGAAGAATGTTGACCTTCGAGAGTATATTTTCATGTGAGGTGTTTTTTTTTCATCACTGGGCTCTAATGATTCGAGTTGAAATAATTTTTCTCTTATTTTTAATGAGAAATTTAAGAGATATGAATGCTAGAGGGAAAATTGCTGAGAATTTTATCCGGATGTTTGTACGAGTCCAGTTCAGAAGACAGGTGAAGAAAAGGGGTGAATAATTGTGAAATTCGATTATGAATTTTTCAAAAAAAATTTAGAACACTGTTCATTGAGATTTTTCTAGCTTGAAGTAGAAGCACCTATCCGACAAAGAAAATGAAAAAGTATTCAAATGATTTTGAACGCAGAGAAGTAAATGTCAAAAAATCAAAATTTTTCAAAATTGAATTAACAAGATTTTTTTTAATAGGTATTAAAAGAAAATTCTTTCCAAAAAAGTTTCATAGTTTTATTTTCTGGACGATTTTTAGTTTTTTATCCTGTTTTGTTTTGTGTTTTTTTGGTAGATACATTATAACTGATACGTAAAAAACGGATTTTTTTGTAAAATTTTTTACTCTGAAAGACTTTTTTTTCAACGATAAAAATGCTTACTTATTCAAAGAAATTATTTCCTTAAAAGGATTTAAAAGGATACTTTTGCAAGAAATTTTAAAGAAACAATGTCAAAAAGATACAAGCATTTTATTATTTATTTTATTTTTTTTGCAAACGTTCCAAAAGTTTTTCCTGAAGAAAAGATTGTGCAGATTGTGCATTTTATAAAAATAAAAAAAGCTCTCACCAAGAATTCTTTCCAGAAAAAAAAAAATTGAAAGAATTTTTCTATGAATTAAATTTTTTTAACGAGATGATCAAGTATTTTCTCCAAATAAGTTGTTAAAGTATAAAATGTTATTTTATCAATTTTTTTAAAACTTTACTTTAAGTACTTTACTTTTAATCGTGTTTTTTTTTTTCAAAAAAGAATCTTTTTTGAAAAATATTTTAAAAGTACTTTTAGGAATTTTTTGGAGAATGTTTCATTCGGAAATGAATTTAAAAGGAATTTTTTTCAAAAAATGATATTTTTCAGAATGATCATTTTTTTCTTAATGGTGAATCACGTTTTTGAGATGTTGAACTTATATCCAATTTTTTAGAGAACATTATTCAAAAATGAAAATTTAAAATGATTATGTATTTCTACAAAATTTATATTTTGAAAAAAATTTCCTACTGTAAGAAAATTTTTGAGAGAAATATTTTCAAGTTGTTGTTGTTGTTGTTTTCTGCAAAAAAGTTCTTTTAGATTTTTTTGAAGGAATATTTTCTCAATTAGTCCAACTCGTCGTTCCACAAAAATTTTTTATTTTGTTTGAATTTTTTGGAGATTTTTTTGTAAAGTTTTGTTTCAACAAGAAATGGTTTCAGTTTTTTTTTTTTTTTTTCAATTAAGGGATTTTTCAATTACTTTATTATTATTATTATTTTATTTTTTTTTTTTAAATAAAAACAGAAATTTTTTGTAGATTTCAAACTTTTTCTCTACTTTTTTTTTTTTTTTTTTTTTTTGAAAAATAAATTTTTGACTGCAAGAAAGTTTTGAGAAATTTTTTCAATGTTTTGTTATAGTTGTTTTTTTCTGAAAAAAAATACCTCAAAGATTTTTCTATTTTGACAGAATATTTTTTTCAAGTAATTTAATTCTTTCTCAAAAAAAAAAATAATAATAATACTTTGATGGATTTTTTTTAAGTTTTTATTTCAACAGATGCCAACGTTTATTGTGAAGTCAATTTTTTCAACTTTTTTTAAATGGAGAAATTCGACTTTTTCAATTTTTTAATTAATTAATTTTTTTCAAGAAATCTCTCACCAAAAGAAAGTTTTATCAGATTTTTTTTTCATTTTTTTTGTGAGAAGAAGTTTGTCAAGATTTTTTTTGAAAGAATATTTTTTCACCCACAAAATTAAAATATTTTTTCAAAAATTCTTGAAAGGATTTTTTATGATTTTTGGCGGAAGTTTTATTTCAACAAGAAATGGTTTTAAAAGATAAGGTTTTATGTGATTTTTTATTGAAAAGTTTTTTGTCTATTTTTTTAGTAAATTTTTTGGATCAATTTTTTGTAATTATGTACTTAGTTACTAGTTAGGTATTAAAAAAATATTTCTAAAAATCTAACGTTTCTGTGATTTTCTTAGATCAAGAGCAAAAAAAGTCTTTACTTATAACTTGGAAGATTTTTTTTGTTGAAAATAATTCATTAAAGATTTTTTTTGAAAAATATTTAAGTATCTAGTACTTTTTTTTTCAAAATTCAACTTTTTCTCAAGAAACATTCGGGAAGTTTTTTTTGGAATTTTTGTTTCTTGAGAAAATTTTGATACCTACAACAAGAAATATTCTTTCACAAATATATTTTTTATTCGAAAAGTATTTTTTTTTTTAATTTTCAAATTAATTTTTTGGAAATACCCATTTAAAAAAAAATAATCAAACAAGAAATAATTAATTTTAGAATTTTTTTCGAAACTTATATTTTGATCAATAGAATCTTCTTCAATAATGTTTTTTTATGACGAGATTCTGGTAAATAAGATGTTTTTTCGTTTAAAATTTTCGCCTTTTAGGCAATTCTTTTCCAAAGAATTTTCATTTTAAAAAATTTCATCTGAAAAAAATCAGAAAGATTTTCATGCAAAAAAAAAAAAAAAAAACTTGATGAAAAAAATGACAAAAATCAGAAAAAACTCTTGAAAATACTTTCATAAGCAATAACAAACTAAGCTCAACCAAGTTACAAAATTATTCTTTCGAAAATTTTTCTCATTTCACCACTGTTTCCTCGACCTTTACGTCGATTAAATAAATTAACCCTTATTATGTAGACTTTCCTCTTCTCTTTTACACATCAAGTCCCACACTCTGGCATATTTTTCTTTACATACTACTAATAAACTTGCACGAGCCTTTCTCAAGGTAGAATCTTCACTAACCGTACTTATTCGAAGACTGCACCCCTCTCTCCCCTAAAATAGAAAAAAATTTAATAAAGAATGGAAATTTGAGGGCAAACCCGAGCCATCCGCAGCTTCAGTGGCAGAGTAACATAATGCCACGTGAAATTCTTCACATGTTAAATTAACTTTCGTTTAGGTTTATTTACGTCTCGTTTTACGAGTATTTAAAGGGCGAATTGCAGCAGCAGTAAATTTCAACCAAGTGACCAACACACGGTTCGCAACGTTGTATACTTGTAATTGTCCAGCGTAAAAATTTTCGTACCTGGCACCCTCTCATTCACCCCTCCCATCAACAATCCCCAAGTCGAGCTACGTGTTCGTAAGAATTAAATCGAGTAAAATTGCTGGTGGCTGTTTACACGAGCATCACTATATGTGAGACGACATTGCATCGGTTTAAGTTTTTTTTCTCCCTTCAACCACCCCCCCCCCATCCCCCTTTTCTTGGTGTCTTTTTGGTTGCGGCGAACGACATTGTTTTTTATATCATCGTATACCCATAAATTTGGGATAAAAGTTTTGCGCTCTCCAGTTAGCTTTTTATATTCACTTAAGAAGCTGTATACGCGGTTTACACGACATATTTCATTTTATAGTTTTACGCTTTTTACTTTCTCTAGCTCTGTGTGTATCGTTTATCTCGCGCTTGACGCTTCGTATAGTATAAATGTATTATATGGTTGTACATACAATCTCTTTAAGTTATCCATTTATTTTTACTTGTGCCAGCCAGCTCCTCTTCCTCGTTACGAGCTCAACGAGCATACAGATTAATCAACGGTAATTCACACGCCATCATTAAGATATTGTCTCAATGTGTGAGGTGGCAAATAAGCCAGCGAAATGATCGAGACGAGGAAACATTACCATATTAATTTTTTACTCGGTCATTTATCGTATAAATGATCATCTCTCACCCCTCTCTACCTGTCCACCTATTCGTATATTAATTGTCCACGTATCCAGTACGTCGTAAACCTAAAAGAAAACTACCCCTTGAGCAGAGAGGGGTATAAATATTAGGCCGGTTTTACGCAATCCGTTGCGTAGCCCTTGCCACATTGACCATGTACCATTTCCCATGGTCATTGTACGCCAAACAGGTTCTGACCCTTTGGAGAATTGGTAAAACTCGCAGACGAACGGGGCGATTTGGTCATCTTTATAATCAAAACAAGTTTTCACCGTCTCCGGCTTCGGTGTCCCTTCCTCGTGGCGTTTTGTCTTTTACGCTATGTCCATGTAGGCCTTTGTTTCAAAGTCCAGTTTTGGTCCTCGGTTTGTTTTATGCGGCTCCTTGGGAACTGATTTGGAAACCTGTTCTGGCCCGAGAAAGAATTACGATTTTTTTAATTATTTTTAATTTCGCTACCAGCTCGTCTTTTGTTTACACACCGAATCGTATTGTTTTTCCAAAGGTCCGCAGTTCCGCGGATGGCCATTGGTGTCTTCGATGGGAAAATTAAGACTCATCTTCCGAATTAAAACCTGTTTTGCTTTTTCGGTGATATTTTTAATTTCTCTAATGTTCTATTAGCGTCAGCATGGTGTAATCGCCCGCTTCCATGGGAATACATCACCCAAACGGTTACATCTTTTGAAAAGATTTTTAAAAATTTTGACAATTTAATTCGTATACGCTTCCTGGTTCATAATACCAGCATGCGAATTTATCTGTAATAACGTTGATGGGTAATTCAGCCACTGTGCCCGAACCGTTAATAACGGTTGGAAAAATTTTTTTTTCACTCTTTTGTCAATATATAGTGATATATTTTTTTTTTCTTCAAATATTAAGTAAATGATACATCATCCTCGTTGACCGTTACATATCAAAAATGCCCAGATGAAATTTAGTAGTTACCTTTTGTATTAACCCATATCTAAGAGGGTTTCTCCATTTGTAACAATACTCGAGTGAAAGAAATAAAAAAAATTATCAAAAAATTCCTTTCTGAATAAACGTAACCGTCTTCGATGCAGTATTACGAGTATTAAGAGCATCGCAGACTTGCTGGCAACGTGTTATTTATATTTATAGGTTGGTCATAGTGTTTCGTGATTCGTACCTCGAGCTTAATTTTCGAAGATTCCGTTTACTTTTCACCTCGTCATTCATCTGTATTCGTATTGTATTTATTTATGGGCGAATATAAAAGGTATTGTAGTGTGGCGAACGTGCCCCTATAGAGCTTTTGAATATGCGACAAGGATGTATTTTTCCTTTCTTCTTTTTCAACTTGGACGGGTTAGAAAATAGGAAAACTTCTGCGAGCTGTGAGGAGCGGGGTACGTGAATTTTAATACCGATACACGTATAGCATACTGCATAGGCACGAGAATAACGTATAAAGTAACGTACGTATATCGAATCCAAACAGATGCAGAAGATGTGGTATGGGTAGTTGAAGACATGAATGAGGCATAACAAAAATGTATATCGTACAGGAAAATTGATATTGGTGATATTTTGAGAGCACAGGCGGAGAGGAAAGAGAGAAGGGAGAGTTGTATTCGAAAAATGCATTTTGATCGAGTAAAGGATTCCATTTATTTATTTTTTTATTTTTTTTATTTTTAGAATCGAAGAAGATTTTTCATTTTTATTTCAGCAAACGATTCAAAGAACTGTTTTTATCGATTTTTTTTTAAATGTTGGAACAAAAATTAAAAAAAAATCATTTGAACAAAATTTTGAAGAATTTCTGCAAGTAGACAATTTAAAAAAAAAAACCTGATTGAATACTTATCAATGTTTTTCATTGAATGAAAATTGAACAAAAAATTCCTAATTTTTTAAAATGAAAAAATTCACAATTTTTCAGAATAATAAAATTCTCAATTTTTAGAATAAAAAAAACTTCAATTTTTTTGGAACAACGAAAAAATGCTCAATTTTTTGGAACGAAATTTTTTTAAATTTTTTTAAATGAAAAATAATTCTAACTTTTTTGAATGAAAATTTTTTTAATTTTTTGGAATGAAAAAAATCCCAATTTTTGAAATGAAAAAAAATCTTAACTTTTTTGAATGAAAAAATCTCATTTTTGGGATGAAAAAGTTCTTAATTTATTGGAATGGAAATTTTTTCAAGTTTTTAGAACCAAGAAATTCTCTCATATTTTTGAAACAAAAAAATTCTAAACTTTTTAGATAAAAAGTTTTCAATTTTTTAGAACGATGAAATTCTCAATTTTTTGAAATGAAAAAAAAAAAAAATCTCAATTTTTTAGAATGAATTAATCTAAATTTTCTAGAATGAAAAATCTGAATTTTTTAGAATGAATGAAAAAATCTCAGTTTTTTAGAATGAAAAAATATCATTTTTTTGAAATGAAAAAATTCTCAATTTTTTGACATGAATTTTTTTTTAGTTTTTTGGAATGAAAAAATCACATTTTTTTGCGATGAAAAATCTAAATTTTTCAAGAATGAAAAAATCTTACTTTTAGAACGAAAAAATGTCAACTTTTTAGAATTTTTTTAAGTGAAAAATAATTTAAAATTTTAATTTTTGGAATGAAAATTAAAAAAAACGCGTAGCAGTCAAGATGCTCCGCGACAGCCGAATTTTTTTTTTCAAGTTAGTGTACCACTTTGAAAACGTTTTCATCCATGGTATTTCAGTTTCAATATCAGTTTTAACTTCAAATTCAGTTTAAAAATGTCAGGTTTTTGTCTTCAGTTTTAGTTCCTCTCTGCATTGAAGATTTCAACTTTAGATGGGGGCTCCGCCCCCATACCCCCATTGAAACTCCTACCCAACCTCCTTATCACTTTCAGCTCTTAGGATGGGGGCTCCGCCCCCATACCCCCGCGTTGGGGGCTTCGCCCCCAACCTCCTTATCAGTTTCAGCTCTTAGGATGGGGGCTCCGCCCCTATACCCCCGCGTTGGGGACTTCGCCCCCAACCTCCTTATCACTTTCAGCTCTTAGGATGGGAGCTCCGCCCCCATACCCTTACTAACTGTAGAACTTACTTGATATGTTACAATTCGCAATACTTTGTGGTGCAGATTTACTTGGTTATTGATATTAAGGTGTGCACATTCAGGTAATCTTCCAATTTACCAAACACTGAATGAATAAAATTGGAACAGAAAAAAAATCAGCTAGAAAACACTTTAAACTTTGATTGAATCACTTCCATTGATACAAATTAAAAACAATTTCATCACATTGAACCCCCTTTGGAGCAACCCATAGAAAAAAGCCACCCACAATCATGAGACTAGAAGGTGGAAATCCCCAAAAGGCACATCAGTGACCCCAACCAACGCTAATTACTACCCCATTTAAGCCTTCAAAATCATTTAGTTTGAACAAAACCCTATTCAATGCACTATAAAAAAAAATAATAAAAAATTCGGCTAAAAAGCAAATTGAAACCTGTCCAATGTGCAAATATCAAGCTGATTTCCACTTTTTGGGATCTACAAAGGGGCGGGGATGACCTGGGAAGCTGAAATTTGTATATGTTGTAGGTGATGTTAGTGTGCTTCGTTGGAGCTAATTCCGAGAAATTTCCTCATTTAAAGGCCCCCTCACAACTCGTCCCAAAAAAGTGATAATCTCAAAATTTAGGCTTCAGAAGTCAATAACCCCAAAAGGCACATCTGTGGCCTATACAGACTCCGCATAAACAAATTTCAACCTTCTAGGTCGTTTGGTTTGGGCTATAGGCTGATCAACACACCGAAAAAAGAGGTTAAAATGTGAAAATTTCTGATTTTTGACCCTGTACGGGGGTCATATGGTGCTCAAAAGTCGAAACCCCCAAAAGGCACATCAGTGACCTCTACTGACCCTACATCCCAAATTTCGATTGTTTAGGTCTTTTAGTTTGGGCTGTAGGCTGTTCAACGCGTCAGAAAAGACAGGTTAAAACTTGAAAAATATTGATTTTCGACCCGTATCGAGGTCAAAAGGAGTTTAAAGGTCAAAACCTACAAAAGGCACATCAGGGGCATGAACTCGATCTATTATAAAAATTTAGGCCCCTCAGCTCCATTTGGGAGGTCTGTAGCCTGATCAACGTGAAAAAATGACCTCAAAATCCACTTTTTGGGCCCTAAAATGGGGTGGGATGACTTGGGAAGCTGAAATTTGGATACAGTGGAGACAATCAGAGTCACTGTTGTTGGTAAAAATTTCAAATCATTTTGTCAAATTGGGGCCTCTTTAGAGCCCCTCTCAAAAAAGGGCCACCCCCAATTTTGAGGCTCGAGGGTCAAAAACCCCAAAAGGCACCTCACTGACCCTTACCTATTCTAAATACCAAATTTTAGCATCCAAGGTCATTTAGTTTGGGCTGTAGGCTGTTCAACGCGTCAGAAAAGACAGGTTAAAACTTGAAAAATATTGATTTTTGACCCTGTATCGAGGTCAAAAGGAGTTTAAAGGTCAAAACCTACAAAAGGCACATCAGGGGCATGAACTCGATCTATTATAAAAATTTAGGCCCCTCAGCTCCATTTGGGAGGTCTGTAGCCTGATCAACGTGAAAAAATGACCTCAAAATCCACTTTTTGGGCCCTAAAATGGGGTGGGGATGACTTGGGAAGCTGAAATTTGGATACAGTGGAGACAATCAGAGTCACTGTTGTTGGTAAAAATTTCAAATCATTTTGTCAAATTGGGGTCTCTTTAGAGCCCCCCTCAAAAAAGGGCCACCCCCAATTTTGAGGCTCGAGGGTCAAAAACCCCAATAGGCACCTCACTGACCCTTACCTATTCTAAATACCAAATTTTAGCATCCAAGGTCATTTGGTTTGGGCTGCAGGCTGATCAACGTACCGGGAAGCGAGAAAGAACATGAAAAATTGTGAAAAATCTTGATTTTTGACCCTTGACAGGGGTCAAAGGGGGCCCAAAAGTTGAAACCTACAAAAGGCACATCAGGGGCACAAACTTGATCCATGATGAAAATTTTGGCCTTCCAGCCCCATTTGGGGGGTCTGTAGCCTGATCAACGTGAAAAAAATGACCCCAAAATCCACTTTTTGGGCCCTAAAATGGGGTGGGGATGACTTAGGGAGCTGAAATTTGACTATGGTGTAGGTAATTAGGGTTCTCATCCCTGGGGCAAGTTTCAAAAAATTTCATGATATTGGGGCTCCCTCGCACCCCCTCAAAAAGGGGTAAAATCCCCAATTTTGAGTTAGGGCCCCAAAAATTTTTTTGCATCATTCCTACACCGAGGGGACCCTACATATCAAGTTTGACCTCATTTGACCTGTTACGCTCGGCCCCAGAGTTCCAAAAGTGAGGGTAAAATTATAAATAAATATATATATATATATATATATATATATATATATATATATATAAATATATATATATATATATATATATATATAAATATGTGACATGTGACAGATCGTTATCGTTTGGTCCCAAACGTCGAGAAATGGGGTCAGAACTTTTCTACCCCCCTCCTTCTAAATTAGGGTCGGTCACAATAGCCTAAATTTAAAAAAAAAAATTCGGCTAAAAATTTTTGGAATGAAAAAAATCCCAATTTTTGAAATGAAAAAAAAATCTTAATTTTTTTGAATGAAAAAATCTCATTTTTGGGATGAAAAAGTTCTTAATTTATTGGAATGGAAATTTTTTCAAATTTTTAGAACCAAGAAATTCTCTCACATTTTTGAAACAAAAAAATTCTAAATTTTTTAGATAAAAAGTTTTCAATTTTTTAGAACGAAGAAATTCTCAATTTTTTTAAAATGAAAAAAACCTTAATTTTAGGAATGGAAAGATTCTCAACTTTTTTGAATGAAAAACTCTCATTTTTTTAAAATGAAGAAATCGCAATTTTTTGAAATGAAAAAGTTCTCAATTTTTAGGAATGAAAGCAATCGTATTTCTTTGGAATGAAAGAATTCTTAATATTTTTGATTGATGAAAAATCTCAATTTTTTGAAACAAAAAAAATCTTGAATTTGTTGAATGAAAAAATCTCAATTTTTGGAACGAAAAAATTCCCAATTTTTTGAAATGAAAAAAAAATCTCAATTTTTTAGAATGAATTAATCTAAATTTTCTAGAATGAAAAATCTGGATTTTTTAGAACGAATGAAAAAATATCAGTTTTTTAGAATGAAAAAATATCATTTTTTTGAAATGAAAAAATTCTCAATTTTTTGACATGAATTTCTTTTTAGTTTTTTGGTATGAAAAAATCACATCTTTTTGCGATGAAAAATCTCAATTTTTCAAGAATGAAAAAATCTTACTTTTAGAACGAAAAAATTTCAACTTTTTAGAAAGAAAAAATCTCAATTTCTTGAAATTAAAAAAACTCAATTATTTTTTAGATGAAAAAATCTCAATTTTTCAGAATAAAAAAATCTCAACATTTCAGAATGAAAATATGCTGAATTTTTCAGAATGAAAATATTCTCAATTTTTTGGTATGAAAAATCTCAATTTTCTAGAATGAAAAATCTCAATTTTTTAGAATGAAGAAATTTCAATTTTTCAGAATGAAAAAATTCCTAATTTTTGGGAATGAAATTTTCGAACTTTTTTGTGAATTGCAATTGTAATTGATTTTTTCTAGAAATTTTTTAAAACATCACAATATTTGTTCAATGCTTTCCCGCATCATTTTTTTTCCTTCAAAAGACGGCTGAATTTCACTTATCACTTAATTAGCTTTATGGACTCTCCTCTCCGCTTGTCGGATTAAAATTGATTCGAATTGAATTCAATGCAGATATTTGAGAAAATGTGCCACATTGACGATCCGTCTCGTCGATACGACAAATCTTCGGTTCATAAACATACCTCCAAGTATAGGTAGACTAGAATTTGGACTTTCGAATGGGGAAAAGAGCATCGCAATTAAAATCTTGCTTTTGGTAGAATTCACGTTTATAAAATATTATTCTTGGTTGGTACGACATTTATCGACGTGATACGACGATGGCGAGCCATACCATACGATGCCATGCACAGACGACGCATATTATAAAAACGCCCGAGACGAAGCTGGGGAAAAGCGTTGGTCTGGGCTGCTGTTGCGGTCCGGATCGGAGCATATGTATACGAGGGAGACAACGATGAAACCAGGGGATTCGGGGGACGTGGACATGGACGTGGAGTGTAGAGTGCAAAAACGAAGAAAAATTTTCCGCTAATACCGTGTTATTAAAGTTCGACATTAATAAAGGAAAGTTGGATTAAAATAGAACTTTCATAGTTTAATACAGGTTCCTTTGGCCGTAAAGTTGAGAAAGAAAAATAAAGGCCAGTCTTTAATAAGTCCGCGGCCACGTACCGGCGTGTTCTCGTGTGCGTGCGCCGGGCACGTAAAATTCCGCATGTGTGGTATTCTTTAATTACAGACGCAGTGTGACATCACATGGTAAAGAAAATGAACAGAAAAGAAGCAGATTACAAAACACGCACACAAACGTTAAGTTCATATTACACGAACGTAAAACTTTCACTAACACAGTGAATTTGCGCAACTAATATAATGAAAGTTTTGCCCTCTCATATGAGCCACCGCCACCCTGACCCCGGGCCCAGCGTTCGCTTCTCCGCACACAACGAAATTCGCTTTATCTTTGTCGGACACTCATTAACCGCCATCACGCCATCCTTCTTAGGGTTTTGAGGGCGTCTTAATGAGAAAGTGCGGTGGCGCTGCCGCCTCAGCCGTTGATTACTGGAACTAGTTGATGGCCCCATATCAACCCCCTGCCGTTATTAACGTATACTATATACGACATACGTACACATACTACACCTACTACACCGTACCAACGTTGTTGTTGTTGTTGTTGTTGCTGCCACTGCCCCTGCTGCGGTTGCAGCCGCAGCACTCTTCTCATACTATACTTTGTACACCGCCCTCGCGCCTTATACTATGTACATATAACCCCCCCCCCCACCTCGCCCCCTCACATCTGTACACTAGGTTTTTCTGTCTGTCTCTTTCTCTCACTCGCACACACCTTCGCTTAAACCCTATACTAAGCACAACTTAGTAATTAGACCGATATATCTTTTTATATTGTCTTGTATTTTCCTTACAATTCGTTAAAAAGAAGCTTTTTATCATTATAGGGTTTCAAAAGAATACGAGAGAAATCTCGTAGACTGCCACGAGTCTGCCAAATATGTATTATGTACGTTGAAAGTATACCTAAGTAAGTAGAAAAAGAAAAAAAAAAATAAACAAAAATATACTGCCAAAAAATGAGTCTTAAAAAGATCATTTTTGGGCAATAATTTCCCCAGCTCGAGTAAAAATGTATACTTAAAAATGTGTAATAATTTGGTTTTATAAATTATTTTGTATCTTTTTCTATATCTATATAAAGTTTTACGATTAGCATCGGTTCATCGTTATGAATTTACAACGCTGTGGTAGAATTTTATTATCGGAAAATTACTCTCTGCGAGGTAGCCAAACTCAATATTTTAGTCGTCGTCGGCGGCGTTTTATAACTTTTGTCTTTGGTCGATCCGGTGAAAAATTCTATCGTAATGAACGTGGTCTGATAATTTTTCCAGGCTTGTACATTCGAAAATTCATTTCTTACAAGGGAACCTCGCTAACTCGTCACCTCCGATTGAGCTGAAATTTGGCTCACTGAAAGAGCATGCCACCCAGACTTCAAAACCAAATTTTTAGCTGCCGCGAAGTTGATTTTTCGATTTTTGGCGAATTTTTAAAAATGGCTAAAACCGCCTCCAAAAAACCAATTTTTGAAAAAAAAATTGTACATTTCAAGGTAAAATGCTGAAAATTGGTTTGTACACTAAAGTCGACCTCCCGAGTCGATTGGCACCATTTTCGAAGCGATCTGGAGCCTCCAGGAAAAGTTGACTTTTCTCCAGCGTACTGGAATAGCTCCAGACGTCGCTGTAATTAACTTCGGCAGCTGAAAATTTAATCCTAGCGTTAGTATGATGCCATCTATCGATTGATGTAGTTGAATCCAAAATCCGAGGTGACGAGTTCGCACGTGTTTTTTTTGACAACTTGAAAATTCTGCATTTTTAAAAAAATTCTTGAAAAATCAATTTCTTCAGCATATCACCCGAAACTTCGTTTACCCCCTAAAGTCGACCTCCCGAGTCGATTGGCACTGTTATCGAAGCGATCTGGAAGCTTCAGAAAATGTTGACTTTTGTCGCCTGGAGCTATTCCAGTTTGTGCTGGAGAAAAGTCAACTTTTTCTGGAGGCTCCAGATCGCTTCGAAAATGGTGGTAATCGACTCGGGAGGTCGACTTTAGTGTACAAACCGATTTTCAGGATTCTTTCTTGAAATTTACAATTTTTTTCTCAAAAAATGGTTTTTTGCAGGCAATTTTAGCCATTTTCAAAAATTCGTCAAAAATCGAAAAATCAACTTCGCGGCAGCTAAAAATTTGGTTTTGAAGTCTGGGTGGCATGCTCTTTCAGTGAGCCAAATTTCAGCTCAATCGGAGGTGACGAGTTAGCGAGGTTCCCTTGTAAGAATTTTCCAAAAAAAAAAAAGTAGGAAGTAGGTAGGTAAGTAGTGATTTTTTTGAGAATGTAATTTTTTCATCATTTTTCTACTATTGTCACCGTTGATCCCTTTGGCCTTTTTCTTGAAATTTTTGTTTTGGAAAAAAATGTATGAGTGAATGCTATATTACTATCTATAACTTTCCACAAAAGTATTAGTCTGAATGATCCTCAAACCTTCCAGTGAACAAAAAAAAATTGTTGCAAAATGTTAGGAGTTGTTTTTAAAGATTACCAGTCCACTTTTTAAAAAGTTTTTTTCAACAACAATTTAAAAATAAATAATAAAAAACATTTGTTTAAAGTTGAGGAAAAAAATGAAAAAATATTCTGAGTTTTTTTTGGGAAAAAAATGTAGGTACCTATTGAGCAAAAGAAAATGTTTATTTAAAAATTATCTCAAAAAACTGAAGAAAACATTAACACAAACAATAAAATTATTTTGAAGTGATCATTCAGAATTATTATTAGGTACCTATGGGATAAAATTCAAAAAAATTATTTGGAAATTTAAAAAAAGTAATAATTTTTTTGAAAACAAATTAAATTTATGAAATAAAAAAAAATTTTGAGTGAAAAAAATTCTAAAAACTTACTGAGAAAATTTTTTTTGAATAAAAGGAGAACGATGGTAGAAAAATTATCTTGAAAAAAATGACGAAAAAAATTTTACTGCAAAAAATCAAAAATTATTCCTTAAAAAATGCATCAAGGAAAAAAAATCAATGTTATTTAAAAATTGAAAAAATCTTCCAAACTGACTGAGTTGAAAATAAATTACTTAGATATTTAAAAAATGAAATTCTTCAAGATTTTTACTAAAAGTTTGATGATGACACTTTTTCAAAAACTTTCGATAAAATTAATTTTTTTATATAAATCTCAGAGGAATTGTATTTTTGTTCGAACACTTTTTTAAATTCTGTTCAAAATCGTTAGGCAGATATGAATACCTAAGTATATTATTAATTGAGTTTCTTTCGTTATCATGAACATTACTGATCGGAAATTAGGAATATTTCATATTTCATTTCGATAATTTTAAACATACACTGATATCTTTAAATTAAAGAAATGATTAAATTGTAGGGTTATCTGCGAATCTAAGAATTCGAAAAACTCAATCAATGATTTTTATTAAAATGATGAAATTTCCTTGGTTACATTTCATTCGCGACCGTTTGTCAGTAAAGAGTGTTTTTGTTTCTTCTTTTAATTAGCTGCCATCTAACAAGTGAAAGCAATTCATAAAATGCCCAAATTGTTCGTTATCATCGTCATTTTAATAAGTCAGTGTGATTTTCTACACACGTCCAGTGAAGACAAAGAGCAGGTAAAGAAAAAATTAATACCTACTTACATTCGAGGATCATTTTGTCTTATATACTATCGTTTCCAGCTTCCTAATGATGTGAATGAATTAAAAGCCATGCTGATAAATCAACGTAAAGAATTTAAGGAAAATATGAAAGGATTTATGGACGTAGTGATTGATCGAAATGGTTAGTAAGAACAGCATAGTATATTTTAATTACACTATACCTATTCACAATATTGAATCGAATTAGATACCTACCTAGCTGTACATACCTATCGCACAGTACCTACATTCATAAAATTCATTTTCTGCGTCAACGTTATTTTTTAGAAATGATTCCTGATTGGCAAAAAGCCGAGCTCCGAGAAAAGATGATGAAAATGCAATTAATGCGCGTTGCAGATTAAGTTCAAAGTAAGAATATAATAATTATCAATGGTCATTCTGAGATTTAGATGCGACTAGGTTGAACGATTCCAGGGATTTATAACGTTATACTAGGCAATATAAAATGAAACTGTTTTTGATTTCAGTCTTGAAAAGATTCCGAAAACTGATAACATCCAAAAACTCGACATATTTCTGTGCTATTTCAATCAAAGAGGTTCATCAGTTTTGAGCAATTGAGTCCATTTATTGGGCTACACTACGTTCTACTTAGTTGTACCTAATTGTTGACAAAAAAAATCGTGAATTTTAATCTTATCTTGGGTGGTCAATTTCAACGCATTTCTGTCAATTTTAGTTAACAGGAAAGCGAAATGTAAAGTTACTGGCTAATCTGTTATTAAATAGGAATTTCTATTCCTAAGAGATTTTGGTTGAGTTTTGGTATTAAAGAGTATTTTTTAGACTAAAAGTACTCTTTAATACCAAAAATCAAACAAAATCTGTTGGGAATAGGAATTCCAATTTAATAACAGATTTACCAGTTACGTTACATTTTTTTTTTCTGTCTTAACCAAAATTGACAGAAATTCTTTAAAACTGACAACCCGAGTTAAAATTAAAATTCACGATTTTTTTTGCCAACAATTACCTAGGATTCGTTTATGTATTAGATCCAACAGTTCGTCCATAAAATTTTTGTGCTGAATGGCTTCTGCATGATTTTTTTCCTATTAGATTAGAATAAAAATTTAATAATTTTAAAAAACTTTTATGCCATATTTAATATTGAATTTACCATTTAGCTTACGCTTCGCATTCTTGTTAAAAATTTTGAATTGATTGGTACTGCTGTAATATAAAAGAAATTTAAATTAATAATTGTTGAATGTTTTGAAAACTTCCCATTTTTTTTCGCAATTCTGATGGATTTTTTTGTGGAAAATATCTGATCATCGAATTTCTGATCTTTAAATCATTTTGATCGTCAACGTTTTTTTGAAAAATTGTTATTTTTATTTATGTAGGTAGCTAGGTACCTACCTTTTTTTTTTTTTTTTTTTTTGAATTCTAATGATAATTTAAAAAAAAATATATTTATGTAGAAGGTGTCCATCGACTAGTCAAGCAAGAAAATTATTTTGAACGTATTTTGAAGAATATGTATATGTAAGTACGTAGGTAGCTAGGTAGGTAGGTACCTAATACCTAACCAAAAAATCATTTTAAAAAAAAATTTAATTAATAACTACACTTTTTTGAAAATTGTTTAAAATATTTTTCTTAAGTAAAAAAATTGGAAAAAAAACTTTAAAAAATTGTTAATACGTTTCAGAATTTTTCGGATTTTTAGAATTTTTTCCAACTTTCAGAAAACTTGAAAAATGGCCCATATTTTTTAAATTTTGATTTTTTGAAAATTTTGGAAATTTTGTCGGTTTCAAAATAACAAAATGAAAATGATGTTTCTGAAGTTGTAAATTTTACAGTAAATTTTCCCTTTCTCCATTTCAAATTCAAACATCTACTCACACACCAATACCTCTTATCACCTTGGTAATCGCATACTACAACTCGTCACCTCCGATTGAGCTGAAATTTGGCTCACTGAAAGAGCATGCCACCCAGACGTCACAACCAAATATTGAGCTGCCCAAGTTGATTTTTCGATTTTTGGCGAATTTTTGAAAATGGCTAAAACCGCCTCCAAAAAAACATTTTTTGAAAAAAATTGTAAATTTCAATTTTTAAGATGGAATCTTGAAAATCGGGTTGTACACTAAAGTCGACCTCCCGGGTCGATTAGCACCATTTTCAAAGCGATCTGGAGCCTCCAGAAAAAGTTGACTTTTCTCCAGCGCACTGGAATGGCTCCAGACGGCGCTGTAATTAACTTCGGCAGCTGAAAATTGAATTCTAGCGTTAGTATGATGCCATCTATCGATTGACGAAGTTGAATCCAAAATCCGAGGTGACGAGTTCGCACGTGTATTTTTTGACAACTTAAAAATACTGCATTTTTAAAAAATTTCCAAAAAATCAATTTCTCCAGAATATCACTCGAAACTTCGTCAACCCCCTAAAGTCGACCCCCCGAGTCGATTGGCACCATTTTCGAAGCGATCAGGAGCCTCCAGGAAAAGTTGACTTTTCTCCAGCGCACTGGAATGGCTCCAGACGGCGTTGTAATTAACTTCGGATGCTGAAAATTGAATTCTAGCGTTAGTATGATGCCATCTATCGATTGACGTAGTTGAATCCAAAATCCAAGGTGACGAGTTCGCACGTGTTTTTTTTTTGACAACTTTAAAATTCTGCATTTTTAAAAAATTTCCAAAAAATCAATTTCTCCAGCATATCAATTGAAACTTCGTCTACCCCCTAAAGTCGACCCCCCGAGTCGATTGGCGCCATTTACGAAGCGATCTGGAGCCTCTAGAAAATGTTGACTTTTGCTGTCTGGAGAAATTCCAGTGTACTGGAGAAAAGTCAACTTTTTCTGGAGGCTCCAGATCGCTTCGAAAAGGGTGCCAATCGACTCAGGAGGTCGATTTTAGTGTAAAAAAATCAGCTAAAAACCGATTTTCAGGATTCTATCTTGAAATTTACAATTTTTTTTTTCAAAAAATGTTTTTTTGGAGGCGGTTTTATCCATTTTCAAAAATTCGCCAAAAATCGAAAAATCAACTTTTGCAGCCAAAAATTTGGTTGTGAGGTCTGGGTGGCAGGCTCTTTCAATGAGCCAAATTTCAGCTCAATCAGAGGTGACGAGTTGGCGAAGTTCCCTTGTAAGGATTCCCCCTCCCCAAAAGGTAGGAAGTGGTAAGTAGTTATCTTTTTGAGAATGTAATTTTTTCATAATTTTTCTATTATTGACACTGTTGACGTGTTGACGCCTTTGGCCTTTCTTATTGAAACGCATTCTTGTTAAAAATTTTGAAGTGATTGGTACTGCTGTAATATAAAAGAAATTTAAATTAATAATTGTTGAGGGTTTTGAAAACTTCCCATTTTTTTCGCAATTCTGATGGATTTTTTTGTGGAAAATATCTGATCATCGAATTTCTGATCTTTAAATCATTTTGATCGTCAATGTTTTTTTGAAAAATTGTTATTTTTATTTATGTACCTTACTTTTTTTTTTTTTTTTTTTTTTTTGAATTCTAATGATAATTTTTTTGAAAAATTATTTATGTAGAAAGTGTCCAATCGAATAGTCAAGCAAGAAAATTATTTTGAACGTGTTTTGAAGAATATGTATATGTAAGTATGTAGGTAGCTAGGTAGGTAGGTACCTAATACCTAACCAAAAAATAATTTAAAAAAAAAATTTAATTAATAACTACACTTTTTTGAAAATTGTTTAAAATATTTTTCTTAAGTGAAAAAATTGGAAAAAAAAAATTTAAAAAATTGTTAATACGTTTCAGAATTTTTCGGATTTTTAGAATTTTTTCCAACCTTCAGAAAACTTGAAAAATGGCCCATATTTTTTTAGATTTTGATTTTTTGAAAATTTTGGAAATTTTGTCGGTTTTAAAATAACAAAATGAAAATGATGTTTCTAAAGTTGTAAATTTTACAGTAAATTTTCCCTTTCTCCATTTCAAATTCAAACATCCACTCACACACCAATACATCTTATCAGCTTGGTAATCGCATACCATATTATTTGCTTTATTAAAAACTCGAGAGAAACAAAACGACAACCAAACGTGGCCGGAATGAAATAAAAATATCTAAATATTTGCGACGTGCAGTTTGCCCAATTTGAAATACGTAAAAGAGAGATCATACCGTAATGATAATGAATGAGCGAAACTAGTCAAATATTAGTCATCTAGGACAATGTGGGTATACAATATACATACACATTACCCAGGTAGACTTGCTTTAGCGACGTTCGGTGACCACGACGCTCCGATGGCGCGTCCGGATAATAATTAAAACATGCCTCGATCGAGTTGGACAAAAAAAAAAAGAAAAAAACAGAAAAACCGCAAATGGACAAAAAAAATAAATAAATAAAAACTGTGTAGTTATTATTTATTTTTTGAAGGTGGGTTTCATCCAAGCGTACTCGTTCGTATACTTAAAATTAGGCATTTTAATTCGATTCTTGAGGCTTCAAGACCATTAATTTAGAGAACAATTAAAAACTTATAACTATAAATGTATACCTAAAATACCTATCTACGTATTGTGGTGAAAAAAAAACAAGAGTACGTTGACATTATCTCGGGTGAATGTTTAATTTAGGCGACGATTGAAAGAATAACAAAGTGGTTATTATTTTTAAAACAATAATTAAATATACGAATGAACATACTCGTAGAATGCACTATCGTGCCGATGTGATGCGGTTATTGTTCTTATATACTTTTGGTTTGATAATCCGGGTTAGCGTTGTTAGACTATTTTATATACATACGAGAAGATTAGTTCGTCTTATGTGTGCAACTGGTGATTACAATAATTATTAGGTATTTCCGGTAATTTTTCCCTCCCTGGTTGTCTCTTTGTTGGTATTCGTGTGTACTTGGGCGATGATAATGCAATAAGAAAAAAATCTTAATTCGAATTCGGTTAGTTAATTTTAATAGTTCTGATGGGCGAGCTGGGTGTATGAGCTGCATATTACAGTGATGGCATGACATGGGAATCCCCACACCTCCTCAGTCCTCGCATTGATACTCGATCTGCGTCTAGCTCCTTTGCACTGCGGAGGTTGGGACTGGGCTGAATTTTTTTAAGTCCAAAACTATAAAAACGCTTAATATGCGAAATTAAAGGAGAAGGAAGGGTTCAATCGAAATTTTTATAATGACCAAACTTATTTTTAGAATTCTAATCTACAACTTTTGTTTGAAATTTTTTTTAATTCAACCCCTCTCTCTCTCTCCCAATTTTCACTATATAATACGTATCTTCGTACTAATATGCGAATTTAGAGGGGAGGGGAGGGTCCAATTGAAATTCTTATAATGACCAAAATCATTTCCAAGATCTTAATCTACATCTTTTGTTTGAAAATTTTTTCAATTCAACCCTTGAATCTCTCCAATTTTTAATAATATTAGTATCCATGTATTAATATGAAAGATTGGAGGGGAGGGAGGGTTCCAATAGAAAAAATTTTCAAACAGAAGTTGTAGATTAGAATCCTAGAAACAATTTTGGTTATTGTAAGAATTTCGATTGGACCCTTCCCTCCCCTCTAATTTCGCATATTAGTACGAAGACGCTCATTATTATAAAAATGGGAGGGAGGGAAGGGTTTAATTTAAGAAATTTTCAATCTCAGTGGCGTATCTAGGATGAAATCATGGGATGGGTTCAAATTTTGTTTTGGAGAGTGGTTAATATGAAATAAAATTTTTAATTTTCACTAATAACAAAAAGTGCGTTTTTCAAAATTTTTCGATTTTAATTTTTAAAAATCAAAAAATCTCTAAATAGTCAAAAAAAATACACTGTACTTATCTATTCGTGAGAATTCACTCCCCAACTAATTGTTTTGAAAATTTATCACAATTAAAAATTAATAGGAAAAATTTTGGAATTGTAAAATTAAAAAAATCTAGTTTTGAAGAAAAAAATCTCTTTTGAAAAAAATTCGAAAAAATTAATCTCAATTTTTTTTTCAAGTAGTTAGGTAACAAATATCATTTTTGAAAATTCAAAATTGAAGAAAATGCATTGATTAAATAATAAAATACCTGTTACAAAAATAACCAAATTTTTATTTTTAAATATTTATGAAAAATCATTTCAAAAACTGAAAATTTTTGAAAATTTTGTTATTGAAAATTAAAAAAAGTTAGGTATCATTAAAAATTATTGGAAAAAAATTGAATTTCGAAAAATTCAATTTTTGAAAATCAAAAAAAAATCTAAGCATGGAAGGAAAAAATTAACCTTGAAAAATTGAAATAAAATAGTCAAAATTTTTTTACACAGTTTCTCTTTGTAAATATGCCTTCCTAAAAATTGAAAAAATCAATATGTTGAAGAATTTGAGTAGATTAATTTTTTTGAAAATTTATCATACCTAAATGAAAATTGACAAGTAAAATTTCGGAATTGTAAGCTTAAAAAAATCTAGTTTTGAAAAGTAGAAAAAATCACTTCTAAAAAAAAAATTGGAAAAAATCCTTCTTGAAATTTTTTTTTAAATAACAAAAATGTCATTTTTGAAAATTCAAGAGAAAATGAACTCTGGAAATTAAAAAAAAAAAAAAAATCATTCTTGAAAAAATTGAAAAATCTTAATATTTGAAAATTTAAGAAAAATCATGTATACCTACCTAAAAAATTAGAAAAATTCATTTTTGAAAAATAAAATACCCATTTGAAAAAATTATCCAATTTTTATTTTTGAAAATTTAGGAAAAATCATTACAAAAATTGAAAATTTTGACCAATCTTATTTTATAAAAATTCATTGCGACTAAAAATTGGGAAAATTTTGAAAAATCTCATTTTTGAAAAATTAAAGAAAAATTAGGGATGCATTTCGAGAACTTTTCACAATTTTAGGAAATTTTTGAAAAAAATATTGTGAAATGAGCATTTTTGTTATGCAAGGTTTTTAAGGTGTTTTAAAGCTGGGAGGGGTTTGGACCCCAAAACCCTCCCCTTGAATACGCCACTGAAAGTTGTAGATTCAGTTCCTAAAAATAAGTTTGCTTATTATAAAAATTTTGATTGGACCCCTCTCTTCTCTCTAAATTCCTATTTTAGGCGTTTATGTAATTTTGGGCTTGAAAAAATTCAGCTCAATCCCAACCACCGCAGTGCAAACTAGTAGCTAGTCAATCTGCGCGTATGTATATTGTATATGCTCGTATCGTACATGTACATATACTATAAGACTTTGCAATATAAAAAGGAAAAAGAAGAAAAAACGCCCCAGAAAGTGTCAAATTAAACGATTCGTAAGGCAGAGACAAACAGACTAGGGTCGAGTTATAAATAATACCGGGGTAGAGCCGTGTACAGGGGGTGACGGTGGCGGCAGATAAAAAGCTACGCGACGACGACGACGTCGTCCAAGAAAAAAGAGACAGTAAAACAGAGAAAAACCTAGATAGGATTTAGTACGCTGTTAATCGTTTTCTGTTCATTTCTTTTTTGCGATTTAATCGGGCAAAATCGACGATGGTTTAGGAGTAAAAAAAAAGGAAAGAAGAGGAAATACGCGGCCATAGTGTTGGCATGTTAAGGCGAAAAAGAATGCGGAAAATACTCGTACGAGCGACGAATAAAAAGGGGTCGATGTGTACAGCTAGGTTTTTCATGGCATGTGTCGTGTTTCTCGTCCGGACCAATATAAATGAGAACAAATTAAGCAAACAGTCTTTCTATATCTTTAAGTAGTATCTTTTCAAGGGTCGAACTCGACTGTACAGTGGCCACTGGTCAGTATAGCGACCAGCGATGAAATCTTGACCATTGTTAAACGCCACCGCCACCCTATGGGAGAGTTGTTTACTCCGATATGAGCATCCATTTGAGGGTGGCTCGAGTCAACTTGTTGTCTGGTACGAGCCATGATGGAGGAGCAGGTCGCGCACGCGAACTGTCCGCGACATAGATCACATTATAGTGGGAAAGCTGGAAGCTGCGTTTAAAAAGGGGGTTAACCGCTAGGACAATACACCAGTGACCAGGGAAGTCAACATTCCACTGGTGGGCTTGTTGGTCATCGTTTATTCCGCATTCAGGGTGACTCTTTCATACCCACATGAGTGAATATCGAATAATAGACTGGTTTGAAATGTGCAATTGCACTTGCACAATGCCAAATTTCAGGTGTAAATTGCAAATAAATAAGGCTGACAAGAGATAAGATCATACTCGAAATTAATCAAAATATAAAGAAAATTTCAACATGAATAGTACATTACAAAAATTTTAATTAACCTATATTCAAAATTTTTTAAATCTTGAAAAAGTTGAAAATTATTGATAACGTTTTTTACTCAAAAAATAAAATAAAATTTTTCAATGCAAAAAATTAGGAAAATTACTGCTCGAAAAAAATGAGAAAATGGGTTACTACAAAAAATCAATATTTTTTTTTTATTCTAAATAAATCAACAACTTTTTTGTTTAAAAAAAAATCAAAAATTATTTATTAAAAAAAAAAACAGGAATTGAGTAAATTGCTCCAAACAAATTGGGAAAATTCTTGCTTCAAAACATTGAAACTAAAAAATATTATTTCAAGTTTCCAAGAAAATGAGAAACATTAATTCATTTCAAAATATTGAAAAACAATTTACCACAAAAAATCCAACGTTTTTTATTCCAAAAAATCAAGAAGTTTTCCATTTAAAAAAAATTGAGAAACATTTCTACACCAAACAAAAAATCGAGAAATTCTTCATTTCAAAAACTTGATTGAAATTTTTTTTAAATTTAATTTTTTTTGTTTGAAAAAAATGAAAAAATTTTTACCTAAAAAACACGAGAAAATTTTTGCTCTAAATGATGTGAAAATTTCTTCCTACCTATGAAAAATTGAAATTTTCTCCACTAGATACCTAAATCGAGAATTTTTTACTCAAGAAAAATTGAAAAATCATTTACCTACTAATTCAAAAAAAAAAGGAAATTTTTATTTTGGAAAATTGAAAAGATGCTTACTTTAATTGTAAATTTCCAAAACATGAGAAAGTTATTATTGGTATCCATTCGAAATATTGAGAATTTTTTTTCAAAAAAATCAAGAAGTTTTCCATTACAAAAAAATTGAAAAATCATTCAAATCATTTACTTACCTATATTCTAAAAAAAAAAAATGGGGAAATTTTTCCTTCAGAAAATTGAAAAGATGGCTACTTTAATTAGTAAGTCTCCAAAACATGAGAAAATTTTTATTGGTATCTACTCGAAAGAGTGAGAATTTTTTTTCAAAAAAAAAAATCAAGAAGTTTTCCATTACAAAAAAATTGAAAAATTTTCATTCCACCATTCCAAAAAAGTGGGAATTTTCTATCACAAAAACTAGAGAATTTTTCATTTTAAAAAAAATAAAATAAAATTTTATTTTAAAAATAGGATTTTTTGCTATAGGTACATCGAATTCATTTGTCTAATTTCTATTTTTTCAATGTGTTTTTTTTTATATTTGAATTTATTTTCAAGTTTGAAGGGGTTTTCAGCTCAATTTTGTTAAGTTTTGATTTTTTTTCGTTTGTTTCAATTTTTCAAATTTTAAATGAGTTTTTAGTTTCAATCTTTAAATATTTCTTTATTTTATTATCAAGGTAAATTGTTTTTTTTTTCAATTTTTTTCATTTCCGTCAGTCCAGTCTTTGTCCATTACCTTTTTAAATCGTAATTTTTTTCCAATTTTTTAAAATGCGTTTAATTTTATATTTGTCATGAGTTTACTTGATTTTTTTATAAATTTCCAGTAACTTTTAATATTATGTTAGTAATCTGCGTTACCCATTTTTTTTCAATTATAGATTTTTAATTTTTTTCAATCGCTGGAATTTTTAGTAATTTTGATTTTCTAAATTTTCACTTTTTTTTTTTTTTTTTTTTTTTTTTTTTTTTAATTTTCATGTTTCCCATTTTTTTAATTCTTGATTATTTTTTTCAAATTGTAATTTTTTCTCATTTTAGGTATCATTTTTTGCATTGGGTGATGAGGTTAATTATTAATTTTTTTTTCACAAATTAATTTGCAGTCTCCATCAAAACTTCATTTTTTTATTTTTTCTGGTGAAATTTTATTAAAGGTAAGTCTTTCTTTGCAAAATTGATTTCCCTCATCAAGACTAAAATAAAAAAGAGTTTAAATTCCGCAATAAAATCCAAAAATATTAAACTGACAGGTAATAAAAATTCTACATTAATAGCACGTGTCCGGATCTGAAATGTACGAGTTGTACCAACACCAAAACAATTAGGCATACTTGATTGGGAAACAAGTTGTTATGGCATATTAAATTATGTACGAACACTTACATACGTAAGTACATTATCTAGTACTTGTATCTGTAGGTACACTAGACACAATACAAAAAGAAAAAAAAAAAGAACTGCCAAAAAAATTAAAATAAAAAATAATAAAAAAAAACGATGGTCATCCAGAGAAGGAAAAATATAATAAAAATAAGACAGAGAAAGAGAGATGGAAAAGAAGGCGACGATTTATTTAATTCGTCTGTAAATATGTAGAGTATAAAAAAATGAATAAAATGAAACAGCTACCAAGGTGGAGAGAGGTATAAAAGATATATTTGTAATACAAGAGGAGATTGGTATTTACAATTATATAGGTTGTTTAATACGGGCGGTTAGCTGTTTGAGCAGCGGTCCGGAAAGAATTACTTACTCATGATGTATATCACAGGATGCACATTTCATGAATAACCATTGACCTCTTACCTTCCAAAAAAATAATACGAAAAAAGAACACTGCACTGTACGTAGATATCCTTCTTATATGTATAGGCGACGAGTACAGTTCGTGTTTATATGTACACGTTTGTTGATTAGAGAGAGGGTGTGAGAGTGAGAGCAGAGCAAAGGGAGTATTCATTTTTATTGTTTAATGTCGTGTAGGTTTATTTTTTATTTTTTTTTCTCGTATGCGTGATTTTTCGGCGAAATATACGTATTATAAAAGGAAGGCTAGATAAAGATCTGTGGGGTTTTAAATGGCGAATATCAAACGCTTCAACACCTTTTTTTTTTATTAAGCAGCAGTCAAGCTGATATAAACGTGCGATTGTTTTCACGCGCACGTTTCTTAATTAAAAACACGACTGGTTGGCCAGTTATGAAATAAAAATACCATATATAAAAAAAATATATATCTATAAAAAACTAAGGGTGCATCTAGGTAGGTTATTTTTTCAGTTTGTTAGCCGCGTGAAAACCTCTCTAGGTTTTTTTTTCCTCTCACCAAGATGTGTACACGTTTTCGGACAATAGAAACGTTGTCTTTAAATCGTATAAAAGATAGTTTTCTTCTTGTTTTCCCCCAAATGTAACATGTACGATTGTTCTAATCAAATTGTCCGTCCCTTTTCGTTTTTCATTGTGTTTGTGAGTTATTTGTCGATCAGTTTGTTAATGCGTTCAATCTTACGCCTTTCTAATAAACCATTTTCGTTTTCGTCAAGACGTGAAAAGGCCAGTCTTTTGTAGCAGTTTTTTCTTCTTTTTTCTCTTTTTCTTTTTACCATCGCCGTTGCGTTGTACTTTCCTTCCTCGTTTCCGAACTTTCCTTCTGGTACAATATCCGATCGTTGCGTCGAGTTGTTTGTTTTCATTCGTACGCATCGTAAACCGCACCAAAGCGTTGTATTTATAATTTTTCTGTACCGTTTGCGGGTTGCGAGTCGTATTCTTTTCTATTTATGGTTTTATGATATCGTGTGCGTAGATTTTTGTACGTTTGTTTACAATGTTGGATTTCTGGTTTTTGGGACTGCTTTCGCCTCCCGTCGTCGATTTTGGATTTGCGTGAGATTGTACGTATACCTAGATATTTACGTATGTATACGATTCGACGCGAAATAACGTTTAGCCAGGATGGGGGAAAGAAGAGAGGAAGACACGAGTGTAACTTGTTCAAAGTGTGTTTCGAAAGTTTATGGCATGTGCTTGATGACTACTCCCAAATAAATGATTCAAATTTTTTTTTTTTTTTTTTAGAGAGAAATGATTGAAAAATCATTTTAAATATTTAAAAATCACCTCGACGTCACTATTCAATTTTCCATTTTTTTTTTAAATTTAAAAAATTAAAAATTTGTTCTTGGAAAAAATTGAAATTTTAAAAAAGAGAGAAAGTAAGTATAAGTACCTAATTTTCTAAAAATAACAAAAAATGTGAAAAAATCAAAAAAAAAAATTGTTATGAATTTTTTTTTTAAATAATTGTTTTGAAATCAACATTTTTTTCGATATCTGAAAATTTTAAATTCCACTCTTCAGAAATACCTTTCTTTTAATTTTTACTTACATAAGTAAATACATATTTACGCTTTGAGAAAAAAAATGCAAAAAAAAAATTTTTAATAAAATTAAAATTGAATCAAAAATTACCAAAAATTACAATAAAATTGAATATTGAAACAGTAACAAAAAGAAATATATGAGAAAGATGTAAAATTGAAAAAATTAATACTATCAAAAAGAAATTTAAAATTAAAAAATTCAGCTTTTAGAAATGAAAATAGAAAAAAATTTATAGATGAAAATATAAAAAATAGAAAAGAATTGGGAATTTAAAAAAAGTTATAAATACTTAATTGAAGAAAATCAGAATTGGCCAAAAATTGTAATTAAATTGAAAATTGTAAAAAAAGTGAAATAAAATAAAAAAATGAACGATGTTAAAAAATGTAAAGAAATTTGAATTTAAATCAAAATTATTATATCCGATAAAATTGAAAATTGAAGGAATTCAAATTTGAGTGAAAACTCGAAATTTAATAAAGTTTGAAAAGTTGAAAAACAGCAGTTTAAAAAAATAAATAATTAGGAGAAATCAAAAAAAAAAAAAAAAAGATAAAAACTGAAAATTGGAAAGAATCACAAGTTGAAAAAATTATAGGTAAATCGAAGGAACCCTTAATTATTAGATCATAATGACAAGAAATTGAAATAAAATTGAAAATTACAAACAAAAAAAAGGAAGAAAAAAGAAAGGAGTAGGTATGAAATTGAAAGAAAGCGAATAAAAATTGAACAATAAAGAAAATCAAACTAAAATTAAAAAATTATAATTAATTTAAAAAATGAAAAAAAATATGTCAAAAATTGCTGAAAATTAATGAGGAAAAAAATTAAATAAGAGAATGCTAAAAAAAATTTATACCTGAGAGAAAATGAAAATAAAATTAGAAAATCGGAAGAAATGAAGGTCATAAAAATTTGAAATAAATTGAGAATTTGATTTTCAAAAAAGTTCTTTTCGTCCATGTACTTTTTTCAATTCTCATGATAGAAACCCAGATTATTAAACAATTTTGATTATTATTTTTTTTCCAAATAGGTACCTAGTTCTATTATTCATACATTTTTTTGAAATGTTTTACGAAATGATATATTTTTTTTCTTTTTTTTTGAAGATGTTGATCAATTTTTTTTTTTTTGAATTTCGATACTAACGCGTTTAATAAATTTTTAATGATTGATAATGTGGTAATTAAATCAATATAAAAATGATTTGAAGTGACTCTCTCATAACACACCATCGCAAAATTTAAAATATCTTCAAATTTTTTTGGAACGAAAAATTTTTAATATTTTTTTTTGAGAAATAAATTTTTTAGTATACCTAGATAGTTTTGTTGATCTTTTAAAACTTTCTTCCAAAAAAAAATCTTAAAATTTAAAAAAAATATATTTATTTTTAAATTTATTTGAGTGAAAGAATTTTTCATTTTTTGAAATATATATATTTTTTTTCAATTCTTACAGGGGAACATTTCTACTTTTTGGAGAAAGAAGTTCTGAATTTCCTTTTATACGTAGAAGAAGGCTGAAGAACATTTTAATGTTTTGGAGCAAACACCTCTGAATTTTCTTTGAGTAAAAAATATAGGAGTAGGTATCTAGTTATAGTCTATTACATTTCAAAAAAAAAAATTAGAATAAAAACTTTGAAGTATTTCTTTATAATTTTTGGAATGAAAAAAGTTCTAAAAATTTTTCTGTAAAAAAATCTAAAATAAATTTTTTGTAACAAAATTTTTTCAAATTTTATAGGTACAGAAAACATTTTTTTTTAAATAATTTTTTTTTATTACTTAGGTGCCTACCTATTTGATTATTATTTTTATGAAGATTATTCAGCTTTTTTTTTTTGAAAAATTGATCATTCATAACAAACTCGGACGTAGTTACTTAAATATTTCCCCAGAGAAAAAAATCATGATTTTTTTTTTTTTTTTAATTTGCTGGGGAGATCAAATTTCTTATTTTTTCCCAAATTTTTTTGAGTGAAAAAATCTATCAATTTTCCCAGAAAAAAAAATCTTACAATTTTTTCGTAAAAAAAATAAATGTTTTCTTGTACAATTCTGATGATTTAAAAAAAAATCAAATGATAAAATTGTTTGAATTTTTTTTAAAATTTGTAATGCTTAAAAAGGTGGTGATTGAATCCATAAAAAACTGTTTATTCTTATTTTACAAAAAAAAAAAAAAAAAAAAATCAAAATACATATTTTATTAAACTAAATCTACTTGTACTCGTACGTACATTCGCCCTTCGCCCATCCAATACCGCAACCCTTCTTTCAATCGAGCCGAACGGGTTTGAAGAGGTATTGAAAAATGACATGTTTAGCCTTTGTACATATACGTATATCTCTTACTTACCCCTTCAGCCTTCATCTCGATTTTAAACACGCAAATATCCTACAAAATAAGACGACATAATTAAACTTCTCCAATTTCATACACCCAGCTTAACCAATATCACTTGAGATACATCCACGGTGTAATAATCCTCTTCAACGTGCCTCTAAATCCACTCTACACCTAAAAAAAAACCTCTCAACGTCCTCCTGCCCTCTCTTCTTTGTACACATGGAACACTAATCGCGTGAAAAATTACAATTTACTGTGTATCAAAATATATCGCCGCATATTTAACTTTTTCATTTTTTAATATCGCTGACATATCGCATTTTGCTTTTAATCTCTGACTCGTCTGCGCTGCTGGTTTTATTGTGTCGAAATACCATACTTACGTACATATAGAGAGAGGTACTCGACATAGAACGGCGAAAGTGTTGTATAAGAGTAAGACACACTCGAAAGACTCGAGAAAGGGTGGTTTTCTCGATGAGGGCGGGGGGGGGGGGGGCTCTAGCCGAACTGCTCGAGCTGCCAACACTTATATTAAAATGTTGCAATGTATGGAAGATAAATTGACTATTTTGCAGGTGCGCATCGTATCGCATCGCGCTGCTGAGTCGGCACCAGCCTCGAATAATTTATTCGTTTAATTGAAATTAATCTTGTAATCTATCACGGTTGCTAAGCGCGTTGACCATTTATCGCGTGTGTTATAAACCCCGTTTTACGCGGCGCCACCTCCACCGCCATGACCCCTACTCTATCGCGAGCACTGTACGTTGGCCGCCACAAAGTCGTTTCCCTGGTTTCGAAAAAAAAAAGAAGTAAAATCACCGTTGCTAATCCTCCGACTAACCATAAATAACCCATTCAATTACCACACATCGGCATGTCCTCTCTGCTAAAAATTCACTCACTTTATAAGAGCACCGAGAGCCATCGACGTAGAAAAAGAAAAACAGAGGTTGCTCTTTGATAGATTAATTTATACGTCGTTGTGGTCGTCGTCGTCGCCTTGCAACTCTTGCGTCTTCTTTCTCAGTACTAGGCAAAGCTGCCTGGAGTTGATTAAAAAGA